>JARQSW010000447.1:9960-31683 GCA_030142375.1 Calameuta pallipes | reverse complement strand
TTATAATTAGTAACGCATGTTCGTCGAGGATCGGTTACAATCGTTGTGGTCCTCGACCTTTTCGCTAATGTGGATGTGGGGGGGGGGGGCGTAAGGGGTTACGTTGCGTCGGACGTAACAACGCCAATGGCCGAAATGAGCAATATTTAGAGGAGGGATTTTTGCCGGCCGTGGACGGCAATAAGAAAATAGTCGCTTACGCATGCGCGTTGGCGCTTGAAAACTTATATAGAGAAGATGTGCATGCGCGCGATGACTGCCTGATATTTCTTGGGTAAACTAGTAGCGAACGTAGCGTCAACGCGGAGTGTTGTCAAAATTGCAAAAAAAGTGACGTGTCGTGCGTGTGTGTGTGTGGATCACGAAAGATAAGTGAATTTAGTTGAAGTTAAATTAAAATCGAATACAAATTCGCTGTCAAATCAATTTATAATTTCATACTAAGAAAATTTTATTCTATCAATTTTTATTTTTATTATCACTTACTTATAACAATATTTTTAATCGAATTTTAACTGTCAAAGTGGCACTGCAGTCGATGGTTTCTTAGTGTATATTAATTTTAAAACGTCGTTTATCGCGGCGCGGGGCTTTGCCCCTCGAACCCCCCCCCCCGCCGGGACTGCGCCCCTGGACCCCGCTGGGGGGCTCTGCCTCCCAGACCACCCCCTACCCTCACCCACCCCCAATCTATTTCCAATTGTGTCCAACTAAATCAATTAAAGTTCTCCCGTAAATGACGTGAAAAACATCTTCTTTTTGCATAAAGTATCGTGTGCATCTTGAAGTCAAACCCGGTCTCGAGAAAGGCAATATTTGACTCCGCGATACACAATGTACTATTTATCAATCCTCCTTTAAGCCCTAACACAGCGTCTATCTTCATTCAAGAATGATATAATTCCTAATTCATAATCGAGTGCACAGCAGCATAAGTAGAAGTTCAGTTTATTACGATGTATCAACAGAAAGTCTGGCTCAAGAAAACGTTTATGGCTTTCCCCGGATTCAGCTAATTCCAACAGTACAAATATTGCATCAAACACATTGATTGGGAGGAAGAGAAGTCGTAACCCTGATAAGTGGGCTCGAAATTTACATAAGCATAAAAGAACAAAAGATTTGGTATACAGGAATACAGGAGGAAATTTAATATCTGCAAAAACATTTGTCGATTTAAAATGCAGATGCCGTCAGATGTGCAACCAAAAAATTCTTTCGGATGAGAGAGAGGCAGCCATGAAGGCATTTTATAGTTTACTTGACCAAAATATTTTCTTAAGAGGTTGTGTTAAAGCTAAAGAAATAAAAAGAAGGCGCCCCACGAATAAAACTAAAGAACGAAGATCACATTCTTTTACATATTACTTTCGAAAAGACAGACATGATATTCCCGTTTGCAACAAATATTTTAAGGACACTTATCAGGTGAGTGACGGGCGGATATACAAATGTTGTTCTAAAGAACAAGTTACGTCTTTGGTTGATCAGCGCAAATGCCGTATTTCAAGCAATAAAATAGATGACACAAATGTTATAAAACATATAAAGTCATTTCCAGCCTACACTAGTCACTACACCAGAGCTCATAATCCAAGACAACAATATTTAAACCCTGACTTAAATATTAAGAAAATGTATGAACTATACGTCACAAAATGTGAAAAGGAAAATGTAGTACCAGTGAAAGAAAAATATTACTATAATGTATTCTCCACAAAATTTAATTCACATTTTAAACAACCATCAAAGAATACGTGTCAAACTTGTGATTATTTGCCAATAAAAATTCAATCTTCAGACGGTGAGGGAATTAAGACGGCAGAAATTGAAAAGGAAACTCACTTAGAAGAGGCTGAACGGGCTCGCAGTCAAATGGCTGTTGATCGAATGGCAACATCAGAAAAAAATTTCGTATATTCTTTCGACTTAGAAAAGGCTTCAGCCTTTCCTAAACTGACCACATCCGAAGCTTATTATACACGGTGGCTAAAAGATGTTACAATGCTATTTTTATTACAAGTTGGAAGTCGAAGTATTCCTGCTGTAGATTTCCGTGATCTTGGATACAAATTTTAAAGTCTTCCTGTTCCTGGACGTAGGTTTTGGGGTCTTCGTGTTCCTCGCTGTAGATACTTCTCCGTCTAGGAACACCAAGACTCCAAAACCTACGATGAGGAACAAGAAGACTCCAAAGTGTACGTCCAGGAACATGAGGATTCCAAAACCTACGGCGAGGAACACGAAGATTTCAAAGTCTACGTCCAGGAACACGAGGACTCCAAAACCTACGGCAAGGAACATGAAGATTCTAAAATATACATCCAAGATCACGGAAATCTACAGCAGGAATACTTCGACTTCCAACTTGTAATAAAAAACAGCATCGTAACATGTTTTAGCCACCGTGTACGGGTTTTTGTCTGATTGAACGCTTACTTCAAAACAATTGCGAATCGTGAGTTCGGCATGAAGCTGCTGCACGAAGCTAAGGCTTTCGACCTGTGTCGAAAATTGTCAAAAATCACAAAATTTCAAACTCAAATATCTCCCTTATTATGTATGCAATCCGCATGACTTTCTTTTCATCTCTATTATTTTTTCTCGCTCTACAACTTTTCCATTTAACTTTTTTCACTATCATTTGAAATGGCAAAGATAATTTTTTTTATTTGCGAACGGAAGTTAAACGAATAATAATAATATGCCCATTCGATGCGTAATTAAAAAATATTCAATGGTTGTTACATCAGATTTTCGAAATAGTGCACAGTTTCTTACACCGGATATGTGTTCTTTTGGGAATCAAAAAAACAACATACAGTTGTTCTATCTTTTGCCGAAGCGGAGAGCATGGGTCTCGCGGAGGCAGCCAGAAAAACAATCTACTTACGAATATTTCTCGTTGAACTCCGATTCAATACGCTCGCAGACGTGCAAATTTTTAACGGCAATGCAGGAGCTCAGAAACTAGCGGAAAATCTTGTTTTTCACGCCAGAACCAAACACATCTTTAAAAGATGAACGACTAAGATTGAGACCGAAGATGGCCGCCGAGATTCTGATCAAAGGACTCCCAGGGCCCAAACATATTTAGGACATATTTCGCAATTAAACCATGGTTGAGGGTATTAAATTTCAGCCAATTGCATCAATTGATTTCGACTGGTGACAGAAATCAATCGATGTCATTGGTCGAAATTTAATAATCGCAGCCGTGGTTCAATTACGGATTATGCCCTTAATGTATACGAATGTTTGGACTCACTAATATCAAATCTAACTAAATTTCTATGTATAGAGGCGAAGTATTAGAAGAATATTCTTCGAGGGACACATCATTGTTGTAATTTTAATTATTAGAAATGTCGGGTGTGTTAAGTAATTAATGAATTTGAAGACAGTGTCTTCCTGAGGTCTAATCAGCCCCAAATTAAATAGAAATCTCTTTGGAGATTTTTTTTAGGCTAGGACTCACGTGAATCTCTCAGCCAACCTAGGGTAAACTAATCTAAGTTTTTTTTGGATCGTGAAAAAATTCTGCCACAAATCTCCAAAGAGATTTCTATTTAATTTGGGGCTGATTAGACGTCAGGAAGACACTGTCTTCAAATTCATTAACATCATTGTTGTGTTCATTGAATGGTATGCGTTTTTGTTTCAATTTTTTTATTTTTGGAGGTTGCTAAGAAAAACTATTTGGTGTGTGGGAGGGTGTTTATATTTTTGAATAAATACCTCTGTATTAATAGAACCACTTGGGACTCCCATCGTTCTGATATAATTTTTTTTTTAATTCAGAATATAAAAAAGGGGTGTGGCGCCATTCTCTAGACCATCGGTTCAGTTTTTCTCTTGTATCATATTTGTATTATATTACTTAATACTTCTATAAAATATACTTATATAAAATGGATCTATCCCATTGAAATTAGGCCGTCATGCGCTCTGAGCGCTGCCTGTTGTGAAAATATCGAACTAATCTTGCCGTCGAAGTGAGCTTCGCATTTCTCACAGCAAAGTCAGGGAAGTGCTCCCATCGGGTTTATTACTACACAGTTTTTCAGATGTTGCGCTTCTCATCAATGATCCTATATATGCGAATAGTGGTATAAGAATATTTTTTAATAAATTGGGCGATCTAAAAAGTATTTTCCGATTTTGACAGTAGATGGTGTTGATGGCGGAATATCGAGAACCACTAATCCAATTGAGCCAACTTAATGCGCATTTGAATGGTGGCATTTGAGGTTACATTTTTTTGTGAAGAGTGTTAGTCATTGTTTGAGTTAAAAGTTATAAACGTTTCAAAATAAGTGAAGTTTCTCAAGAAATACGCAATGTTATGCTTTTTCACTATAGAAAAGGTTATAACGCATCACAAACATGCAGAGAAATTTGTGCTGTTTACGGTAGGGATGCTGTAACTAATTGTACCGTGCATAATTGGTTTGAATGTTTCCGTGGTGAAAATTTGGATGTGAAAGATTTTCCTCGCTCCCGCCTGGCCTCTCACTGAAAAACTCGATGAAATTTTGCAACTGATCAAGATAGATCGGCATGCAAGCAGTCAAGACGTCGCTGACGCACTGTGCATAAACCATCAAACAGTTTGGAATCATTTGAAAAACGCTGGATATACAAAAAAAAACTCGATATTTGGGTGCCACATGTATTGACTCCACGAAATTTAATTAAGCGTATCGAAATCTGGGATACGTTGTTAAAACGCAATGAAACGGAGCCATTTCTCAAGAGAAAATACAAGAACGTCAAATGCAAGCGATCGTGGTCGAAGTGTGATGAAGTGACACAAACGACTGCAAAGCCCGGATTGATGGCCAGTAAGGTGATGCTGAGTGTGTGGTGGGATTGGAAGGGAATTGTCTATTATGAAATTCGGGAACCTGGCCAAACGGCCGTTTCAGTACTTTACTGTCAATAATTGACCAGATTACAGGAAGCAATTCAAAAGAAGCGCCCGCAATTGGTCAATAGAAAGGGCGTGGTGTTCCACCACGATAATGCCAGGCCACACACATCTTGAATCACTTGCCAAAAATTGACTGAACTTGGTTGGGAAGTCTTGATGCACCCGCCGTATAACCCGGACCTTGCACCGTCCAACTATTATTTCTTTCGGTCTTTGCAAAACTTCCTTGATGGAAAAAAATTGGCCAACATAAAGCAACCGAAAACCATGTTGCCGATTTTTTCGCCGCTAAACTACAGGAGTTCTACACCGATCGAATTATGAAACTACTCGAAAAATGGCAAAAGGTCAAGAATAATAATGGCACATGTGTACTTACATAACATCAATTTTCAATAAAGAAAAAATTCATTCAAAAATTAATAAAAAATAGAAAAATACTTTTTATATCACTTAATATTTCTACGCATTTGAACTAATTATACTAATAAACCTGTTTACACGATTCTGATTTACGTAGATTCGTTATATCGTATATTTTTTTCATAGCATTTGGTTTTTTTAAAATATTTATGAAAGTTTATACATAATTTTATGTGACGATGGAAAGTTTATTTAATAGTCCACTGAACTGATTTTATCGTTAAATAAATAAATAGCTACACAATATTATCTTCATTCATGTTTTCATTGAATTTTCAAACCATTTTCTATTTCACCTTGTTATACGCCATGTTCATGTGAAGTGCATTTGGTAAGGATTCGCCTATTGCATAAATCGGAGTACTACTGTATTTAATAATAAAGTAATCTGACTTACTCTTAATCTATCATTGGGCCATTGAGTTGCACCGTGTTGAATTGTTGCAAGAACCTGGCTCACGCCTATCTGAGATTGATCACGTTGCTCTAATTTGTGGGAAAAAAAGTTGATCACCTGTTGAACAGAAGCCTTGTTATCCTTTTATCAAATTTTAAAATTAAATATTTCATACTTTAATGATATTTTAAGATTTATACAGAGTGTAAGATTCTTATGAGCTTTTTTCTCTGAAATTGTTATAACTGCTTGTGCTATACCCCTAATAACTGTAAATTCATTTAAGTTTTATTCGCTATAATCTATGCTAATACAGATTTACAGAAAAATTTAGAAAAGAAATTGTAGAAAATAAAAAACAAAATTTTCTTTGAAAAAACAAAGCACGCCATTCAATTATACAGAAAAAATAATAAAGAAATGTATACAGGGTGTTCCTAAATTGTCTTATTAACTGGGTACAGCGATGTTATGGGGGCATCACGGATCACCAAAATCATCTTCCTTTTGTTGAGAGGCACTTAGTTTTCAAGCTAGAGTTGATTAAAGTTGGTCAATTAAAATTAGGTGTCGGCAGAAACGCAGGTACCTCCGATCTCTGAGTTTTTTGCCCTTACGATTGTTTTTCGATGTACATTATTTTTCTATATATACGCTATTGTACTCTGACGTTGCAGGCGGATTATGTAAATACTTTCCGAAATTCCAGACGAACGAGATTACATGTCTGAAACTCCTTGCCTATATTTTGTAACAAAAATGTCACTATGAACTCCTCCCCGCCACCTGGCTCGAGGTCTCCATCGACCTTGAGCATTGCGATTGCGTATAGTTGTTAAGTCATATTGTTAATTGCGTATCTTTAGTATTCTAGGTTCATTGTATTTAGTTATAAGACTCCCTGCTCCCCTCCCTGTAAGGCACTGGCTCGAGGACAACACCGGGGACCATCTGCGAGGACAACAGCCACCTCCAAAGGAAGGATCGCGAGAGTGGCTATAGTGGCGAGAGCCACGTGGGAATAATGCCGTCCAGCCAGTCCACCACCATCACCACGTTTATGCAGCCCCGGTGCAGTCTCGTCACGCGAGCAGTTCTGAGGCCCGTGTGACAGGGGTGGAGGCCTCTCTCTAGCCTCGAGGACATGCCCGGGTGGATTGTTTGACAGGCCTGGAGGCCGCCATGTTGCCCGGCGCGTGACTAAGCCAGCGTCGTGCCACCCGCCTGCAAGGCCCTGGAAGGCCCGTCAGGACTGGGAATCCGCCAATGCCCTGCCATGTCGGAACTGCCAATCAATGCCAGAGCGCGTACCCCTCTCAGCCCAGCGGATTCACCAATCAGCGAGGCAATGGAGGCCCACGAGGACCGACAGGCGGCAAATTTCGTCACTTCGAGCCAGGTTTGCATAGAGTGCGTTGCGATTTCTGTCAGGTGCGAATAATGAGTGAGAGTGCGATACCAAATTTTGGGATTATGTCGAATAGCGGAGAATCTGCGTGTGTGAGTGAGTACATTTTGTATGATTGAGTTTTCCCTTTTGCCGTTTTTTCCCGACCCCCTTTTTCTATTTCACGTTCTTGGATTCCGTAGGTCCCTTCAGGACAGTAGCGAGCCGGCCTACGTGATCTGGCAGTTTTGCGTTCTTCTTTTTAGTATTTCAGACGGGCCCTCCGCCCAAAAGCTCGAGGCCCGTGGTATATTGCATGCGCCCTATTTTTAATATCTTGCGCCCTTATTGGGAACTCCGCCCGTGCCCTTTCCTTCCCCGCCCGTTTTCGAACATTGTAAAACCGAGGTATTAGAAGTAGCCATTGTCGAGTCCGGGAACCTTCTTCCTAAGATCCCCTTACCGCTCCACCATGCTAGCTGTGCCTTTCCAACTTACAGTAAATATTCGAGGACCTTCGTAGGTCGCTCGACGGTGCTATGCCTATAAGTAGCTGGCGCCCAGTTATTGCTTTAGATATTTCCAGTGCCGGTAAGCCCTCCCTGTCCCTCCTTCCCCCTGTCACCCCATTCCATCAATCCAATTTAAAGGCCTCCGACACGGCGTGCTTTCGAACGAGCACCCGGGCTATTGTTTTGATTCTGTCTAGTCAGCTGTTGCGTGCGATCTCCAGAGCTGTCACAGTTCTTATTATATTCTTGGTTCATTTTCGCTTCTATTTCTTTGTACACCGGCATCTTGTTTTGGTTTGTTAATTACATTATTTTCTATTTTACCCCGTATTCCCTTTCCTTGCCCCCCCCCCCCTCGTATTTGTAGTAGCTAATTTGAGCAGACCCTGGGCCCAGTTTCGAAGCCCAGTACGTCACAACCTATATCCCATGTACGCTGGAAATAAACATTTTTTTAATATGAATATCCGGCAAGGCAAATGAGACTGCCCCACAGTCGATATTTACACACTTGCTATTGTTGCGCCGGTATACATTTTTTCAGAAGAAGTTATCAAAACGTTTAGGCTACAAGACACGACCGGAAGTATCTAGCTACTCGCCTAGGCACGCTTCGCGCTACATCTGGCGTGCGTGCAGCAATGCCGTAAGATAAGCACAAATTAGCTGTAAAAACGTGACAATGTTGAAAAAGCAGAGCAACCAATTCGGAATGACCGTCGGGCGACGAGCTAAAACGTTCAGTCTTAATTCATAATTAACCCTCAGAGGCCACACGGGTGCAAATCGGGCAGGCCAAAAATTTCAAATGCCCCTCTCTCGTAGGACACGCACAGTTGAAAAAACCTATTTATCTATGTGACAATGTATTTTTACGCTTTGGCGAATGAAATATTCAAATTCCTAAGGAAATTCTACCCCATTTTCATACCATTAGCGATCAAAAAAGATTAAGCCAGAGAGAAGGAATTAGGATTTAAAAAAGTAAAACCATATTTGCACCCGTGTGGTCTCTACGTCATTGGAAAGAGGTGTGGCTTCTGGGGGTTAAATATAAAAAGCAGTAGTAAGAAATTTTTAAAATACAATTAACATTATTGCTCTTGATCATACATTCTCCCATACTTTATTTCGTAGATAATACTGTGCATTATTTCTCAATCCTGAACGAGTTCATATTCGTAGTATTCCAAGTCTTGGAGTTCTTCGACTTATTGTTGGTCATGGAAGATTCAGAGTTCTTTGCTGTCATCCTGGGAGTATTTATGCTATTAGCCGTTACCGTTGATCGTATATTTTCCTGTAGTTCCTCCCGTACGTTATCCCGCACTTCATCCCGTACATTATCCCGAACTTCATCCCGTACCTTATTCTGTACTTCTTCTCGTAGATTATCCCGTACTTCCTCCCGTACATCATCCCGCTCTTCATCCCGTACATTATCCTGTACTTCCTCCCGTAAATTATCCCGTACTTTCTCCCGTACATTATCCTGTACATTATTCTCGGTCCTGAACGAATTCATTTTCATAGTATTCGAAGTTCTGGAGTTCCTCGACGTAGTACTTATTACGTTCAAATTCGATTCCTACATGGAACGCCAGACTTCTGTTCACTTTTCAATGAATAATCTAACGAACAAAAATACGATTAACAGCAACAACGAGCCGTACACGATCTCACAGGACGACAGCGAAGAACTCGGAATCTCCCAGCACTACATCGAGGAACTGTAGGATTTCGAATACTACGAAAATAAACTCGTTCAGGATCGAGAAATAATATGCATGATCCTGGAGAATGTACGATCAAGAGCAATGACGAGCAGCCAACAAAACTGCTACGGTTACAGCGAGGTATTCTGAAACTCTGAAGATAGGGATGAAGAACTCGAAGTAAAGCAATTTGTATCTCAAATATTTTATTTCGAACTCAAGTAGATCTTACCCATTCTCATGGGCTACTATGTTACGTGGCGTACGCTTGTCATGTGTTCGTCAATCTTGTCATGATTCGACATGACATTTCTACTTGAATGAATGTGCTCACAAAGTCAAACTCCCGCCATTTCCCCCCACTACTTTTTAGCGAGACGAATTTCTTGGCCCTAGTAATCAGCTATACCAGAAACCCGCGTACTCGTATACCAAATTTCTTAAAAATCCGATCGTTACAAAAATGTATGCTTCAAATGTATTTTGACATCAAATTAACTTCAGATTCCAAGATTCAGGAGAAGTTCATGCTGTTTTTCAGTACCGTTTATTTGAAAAAAAATAGAGAGCAGCATAATGACACTGAGAAATGAGTGATAATTTACTATAAAAAATCTTTGGAAAATTTACATGTCACAGTGTTACAA
Source organism: Calameuta pallipes (assembly GCA_030142375.1). Taxonomy (NCBI): domain Eukaryota; kingdom Metazoa; phylum Arthropoda; class Insecta; order Hymenoptera; family Cephidae; genus Calameuta; species Calameuta pallipes. Next base: position 21,669 of record JARQSW010000447.1, on the reverse strand, counting down.
AATTATTATGTTGGACGCGTTCTCTTCATTTGCTCACCAAACTAGATGCAAGAAACTATACAACGAAACAGCAAAATATCCTAGAACTCCTTGTCCCACGCCTACAAATAGAGAACTATGAAAAGGAACAAAAGGAAAAGGAGGATAAAAATACCTTTTGTTCTGTTCTGATGGAGTCAATTCTTAAAAGTTTTTAGCGGTGCAAAGATTTAAAATTTTTATAACAAAAAATTAGAAACTAACTACATATGAAAGAGCTAAAAAAAGTAGGAGATACACGTTGCGACGTTATTCCCCACCCAAAAAATAACATTCACTCACAAAAAGAAAGTAGCTAAGTAATACGTGATAGTTGGAAAGTAGGGAACAGTACGCAAAACGCCGTCTGATTCTCTTACTGGAAGTTTCGATATTCACGAGACTCGATACGCGAGAAACGAAAGGATGTTGGGCGCCAGGTGATCTCAGGATAGAACACCGTGAGTGCAGGGCACTCGGAATAACGAAAAGGAAAAGGAAACAGGTAAGGCGACACCGCCAAGAGAAGAAAAGAGATAGACCAGTAAACGGCGACACCGTCAAGATAGGAGAGAGAAAGGATAATAAACGGCGACTCCGCCAAGGAAGAAAGAGAAAAGGCAAGAAACGGCGACTCCGCCAAAAACACAAAGAGACAGATTCACAAACGGTGACTCCGCCAAATAGGTAAGACGAACGAAACGCGAAAATGGCGACACCGCCAAGAGAATAAAGAAAAGTAATAGGAAAGGTAGAAATCAAAAAGCGAGAGAGAGAGAGAGAGAGAGAGAATCAAGCGGTCGACGAAATCTCCAGAAATATACCCGGTTCAGAGGCTAGCTCACCTGGGAGAGCGTCGTGGCGTTCAAGAGGCTAGGCAGGAAAAGGGAATAGATAAGCGATAAAGAGAATAGGTAAAAGAAAGATAGCAAAGAAAGATAGGTAAGTTTAACGCACCGAAGCTATATTAATTAAAGCAGCATTACAAGCAAGCGGTTAGAACGGTACAAAGCGTCGGAAGCAGGAAAAGATAAAGAAAATTTAGAATTGATACGAAAGTAAATTGCTAGAATCCCAGATAAAGAAAGCGGGATCTACTAAGGTGCGAAAACAAAATTAAAACTAAACGCGGAACTAGCGCGAAGGACTACGGCCCTGTTTCGGCTATACGGTACGGCAGCGGTACGAATCCGCGCCGATGCAAAAGATAAGTTAAACGAAATTTCAATAGACACGGTATACGAACGCAACGCGAACAATAGATAATTAAATAATTAACGATACGAACGCACGAAAAGGTTCACTCGCGAAAGTTCCCGACAATTGGAAAGAGTCGGAGCGAGAGATACGAAAATTACAAAGAACACACAAGTACAATATTCAATAAATTATCACAGGCAATACAATCGGTATAAAATAGCTACGAGGAGTGGCACACGCTCAGAAAGGTTAGCAAGAAAAATTATATTAATTGTCGAAATAAAAGTATTATTCGGTACGCCAATGAGATTAGCGGCTTCCTACTCGGAACGAAAGAAAAGGTGACTCTACGGCCGAATAATAGTGTAAGTCGGCAAGAAAGTTTACGATAAGACGATAACCGAATTTACTAAAATTAACGTATGAATTTATTCAAGCGGGGATGCCAATCCTAATAACGAAAGCGAGACAGAGATAAAAGATATAGCTCATAGAAAATATGCAAAATCACAAGTCGATATAATAAAGCGACATATAACACCGGAAACGAAATAGAAAAGCAAAACGATATTAAATTAAGGTGATCTGATTTCCTCGACGGGGGAAACGACCAAGCCGGAGACGCCGGGGCCTTATATGTGTCTACGCGGTCGAGAAGACAGTCGGCAAATTAGAAAGTCATCGACAATTCTAAAGCACTAAATCGATATAAGATCACTAATAATTATGATACATTCGATAGAAAAAGTAACACTACGGAAAAAGAGAAGCTAAATAAGATAAACGGTATCCGGCACTATCGTCCTTTTACTTAGAGGGACTGGAGCGACATTCAGTCCCGGTAAGCGAGAAAATCGCCGTCGAGACCAAGAGCCTAGACGAGAATTATTCTAGATAAATTTACAATAGATCTCAATAATATCGGTAACGTAAAGTGCTCACCAAAAGATAAACGGCAACGATATCAGACTGGATAGCCCTCGGACTTTTTTCCTTCTAAGACCTTTTTGTCTAATACACGACAGTCGGCTCTATGGCTGAGTTCGCAAACAATACTTTTAGCTATCCACAGGCAAAGAAGCTCCAAACGTAAGTGAACAAGCCGGAATTCGTCGCCGGAGGAAGAGCCCTAGGGGCCCCCCTCCCTAAATTAGTAATTCCTAATTCGCACGGTAGAGCGATAACGAAATATAGTAATAGCGAAAATCGGCAAATCTAACGCTTGACGGTAGCCAGAGACGAGGCGTTTGGCGGCTTGAGTCCGAAGGTAGACGGAACGGGCGGAGCTGAGTGCAGGAGTCCTTAGTGCGGTTGATCGTGAGTCCTCGGTGCGAGCTGCAGGATTTAGCGAAGAGTAGGTCCTTGATGTCTTCTCCGGGGGCCACTGATAACGGGAACGCCAGGGAACGTTCGGCGACTGGGCGGCACCGATAGAGGTTATCCTTCCCTACTATCGGCGGCGCAAGTGGCGAAGGCCCTTCTTTGGCGGCCCGTATGAACGGCCGGCAGAAGTGTTGAGGGATCCGATCCCGGGTTTCCCTCGCTCCACGGAAGTCTTTCGGAGCGGACACCAGTGCGATCCAGCCTCTGTCGATCCCTCGTTCTGTAGCTCCGGAACTCTCCTTGGCGGTCCGCTTCGTTCTCATGGTGTAGCTCGTAGATTTGCCCATGACGGTAGAGTAGGTAGGCGAGTGCGAATAGGAAAGGTCAAAAAAAGAAAAAGAAAAACGAAAAGCAGAAAAGCGGACTAGAAATAGGTAACAAGGAGGATAGGCGGAAAACAGAGTGCGTAACGCTAAGCGAAACATGCAAAGCAGTCTTTGGAATGCCGGGTGACTGACGTTTGGAGAGTCGTTGCAGGTGGATTGGTTGGTTCCCTACTCCTAACAGTCTTTAGGACTGAATTCCCGAAATTCACGCCACAACGTCTTAGCGTTTCTCGGAAAAAAATGGTTTAAGGGGTGAACAACCTCTATGCTAGTGCAACCAATTTCTCATTAAAACGGCATGATGTTGCTTGAATTTGCTTTTCCAATTATTCAAAAGCACTTTTTATGTACTAATTGAAAAGCGTAATCGTTTCAATAACGTTCCTAACGTTCCTGTGTCCTAACGCCTTTCTGACCGGATTCTTCATACGCTCGCAAAATCTTGCTAACTCTTGTATCCTAAAGGGTTTTTAAGGTCGCTTAAACGGATTTTGGACTTCAAACTTTTTAATTCGTAACGCCAGATACTGTAAAAATGTAATCTTTCAATTTTTATTTCAGGTGTTAACTATTTTTAAACGTATCCGTATTACGATTATATGGAAAAATGCACCTCCGATGAACGAAATTTATTAAACATTACTTATCTCTGACAGATGTGATACTTGGGTTTCATTAGTTATCATAAGAATAGCTTCATATTAAAGAATTACGAGAAACCGACGACGTGGACGAAGACGAGGACGACGACGAGAACGATGAAGACGAGGACAACAACGAGGAGGAGGAGGAGGAGGAGGAGGAGGAGGACGACAACAAAAACAGAGTGTGTTGCTGTGGCGGGGTTTAGAATACGTGGTGGTAACTGCGACATGCCTCAGACACGAGAGCTGACCTTTGATATCGTGACGGTAATTTTGCAACGTCAGAATATATATTGTTACGATCGCTCGCTGAAATACGTGGAATGTGGTTATGCTTGGGGTCTGATACGAAAAAGGAACGATTGAGAATTATCAAGATTCAGTGAATGTTGATTTAGAAAGTGTAGTTGGGATGGTCCGTTGGTCTCATTTGCCGGTGTTAAACGGTACGTCCATGCGTTAAGTCAGCCCTCTCTTTGACTGTGTATTTCTTGCTACAGCACGCCACTTGCATAGGTAGTGTACAACAACACGGTACGCTATCCGACTGAGCTGCTTGGTTTAAATCTAATTGTGGTAAACTAAGACATTCGGTTTCTAATGATTTCCTAAAATGCTTGGTATGTCTACGCGATATGTTAATTGGTTCAGCAGGTAAAGAATCGGAAGAAATAGGAATTAGATTCCAGGAAACTTTCCGATTGATGTGAGGAGGATTGTTCCCTAATATAGTATCATGTTTTATGGAACGAGAACAAAATTTAACTGAACGATCTAATGTTTCTTTACTCGGGTATTCGTGGTCTCTTTTATGTAAGTTAAGTATTTTGGATATGAATGAATTGTTGTGTGTACCTGATTATGTGCAAATATACTCATAAGCTTACCCCTATGATTTCCAAAGCTATCTAACTGCTCCTTATTTTATGATTTCTGTGGAAGCAATACCGGTTCAGTGAGGTTGTTTGGGTGGACCCTCGGTCCAGATGAGGTTGTAGCAGGGTTTAGTAAATGACTGATGATGGTCCACAAACTCGCAGAATAGAATCATCAGGTATACTTCACTTATTAAACTAATTTGAATGGTTATACTCAAAACTTGACTTTGAAACGTGACTTCTGGACATAAGAACACCGAAGGACTGAGTTTACTCAACTATGGGCACTTTAGACTTAGACTTCAATTCCGAAATTACAAAAAAAAATATTTAAAGTTTAACCGTTTTGCTGCTGACGTATTTTTTTGGACATATGTCAAAACTGCGGCACTAATTGCGCGTGTATGGGAAAAATTGTAAAGCACTTTTAATACAATAAACTCACTTGTATTGCTTTGCAACAACAAAAATTTAAAAATACCAATTGTTTACATTTTGTTTTAATTAATTTTGTGAATGAAATTGGTAATAAGCACTTCTAATTCAGTCAAATTAACACAAATAATTTCTTATAATCTTTTACACGGGTGGCTTGCTATACAAAGCGCGTGAATTCCCTTTTTACAAACAGAGCAAATTAGATTTTAACGTTTAACTTCTCCACCATGTTTACTGCTGCATTCCACGCACCGCCGCAAATCTCGTCCTGGTAGCTTTTCAAGACTAAATATTTCGCTTGATATAGATGATTTAGGTTGATTATATGCATTTTTTTTGTTTGCGAACCATTCCTTTTCAATTTCTTCAATAATGTTTGAAATAAATTGTAACCTGGTTAGCTTTTTACTCTTATAATTTTCGGAGTATATGATGTAGGCGTTCAAGACCATCCTTCCAATAATATTGAACACAACTTTTTTCCAATACTTCATTGTTCTTCTTTCATCTAGGTATGCATAAAGTATTTTATCTGCTTCGTCCACACCACCCATGAACTTGTTGTAATTATGAACAACAGCAGGTTTCGTCTTTTCGTATTCATAAATTCCTCTTTTCTTTGTAACGACTACGTTATCTGTGGTGCAGTTCGTTGAAACCAATATGACGGGTTTTCTGTGAGACTTTTTCTCTCGATAAGAACATATAACAATTCCGTTGTTTTCAAAATATTTAGATTTGCCAACATCTGCAAATTTAGCCTTTTTTGGGACGTTTTTTCTATTTGTTCTAATAGTATCAGTTATATATGTATTTTTTTGCAATAATACTTTTACTAGTTGGATGCTTGTAAAAAAGTTGTCGGTAAAAACATGAAATTCTTTATTCAAATAATTCCCTAAATTTAATAACTGATGGACAACAACATATCACAATCCATTCTTTTTTATTTCTTCCTTATTTTCGGTCGACTTTGCGCCTCGATAACAAAGAAATCCTAAGCAGTACTTTGTAACAGAATCGCAAAGCATCCAAAATTTGATCCCCCATTTGTGGTGTTTTTTATTAGGAAGGTACTGTTTTATACTCGATTGACAATGAGTACCCACTAGTGATTCATCGATACTCAACTGTTGGTGCGGTGTATACTGTTCACGAAAAATCTTATTGGCATAATCCACAAGAAAGTTAAACTTTCCACATGGTGGAAGAAAGAATGAAAAAATTTTATGATCAATAGAAACTTATCCCTAGGAAACATTTTTCTAAACCACTGTATTTCCCTTGAGCTTGTATTCCAATAAGACATCATTGTTGGACGTCTAGTAATACCCATTTCTAATAAAACAGCAATAAATGCTTTCATTTCTACTATGGTAACAGGTTTCCATATTTTTGCACGTGAGTTACGCTTCAAAGTTTTGCTGGAACTCAAAAACTGACGAGCGTACCGGTTTGTTTCAGCAACCATTGTAGAGAGTAAGGAAATCGAAAAAAATATGGAGAAATATTCAATTGGTTTTGCTTGAGGATCAGACGGATGTTGTGGACCAGGAACCTCCGTAAAATAATACTTTTCATCCGAATACCATGAATTCAAATCCAAAAATTCATCAACAGAGGCATGTTCGGTGCAGTCTCCAGTTAGTTCATCATCGCTGCTCTCGCTAATAACGCGTAATCTCTTTTTAGGAATCACAATAATATCACTTCCGCTGTCACTTTCGTTGTCAAAAATTTGCTCTTCATCATTAGTCCACGATTCCGAGTCAGTTTCACTCCAATTATTAGGCATTATTTTCACCGTTATTTAACAGAAAAAAAAGTAGATTTGAAATGTGTAATATTATTAGAACAATAAAAAATTGTATGCTCCGAAAACGCAACATGCTTCACTGGACGCACAACTTCTAATGTTTTGGAGCAACATTATTACGCTCTCCGCAGTCTTGGCATAAAAAAAAACAGGAGCGCTATCGCGCTCTTCGCATTTTTGGAGTAACATAACAAGAGCGCGATAGCGCTCCTTAGCAGTCAAACGGTTAAAACTTAAAAATCACAAAAATATTTTGGAAACATTTTTCGTATTTTTTTAAAAAGTACGTGGAATACGAAATTTCTGAAGAAAAGAAAATCTATCTTGGTCCATTATTCAAAAAGTTATAGGCAGAAAACCGAAAAAAGCGCGATTTTGAACGGGTCATCACAAAAAACTCAAAATTTATCTGAAAGATTTTTATCGCGTAGATGAGCGAGAACGTACCATCATTCCAAACATTAGAAATGCGTTAATGCGAGTGAGTACGCACTATCACGTCCAACGTTGGAAGCAGGGCAATGTAAGCAAGAGATCGTGATAGGCTGTGAGCATGAGTGCAAGTGAGTCGACCGCAAGAGGCGTGGCTTCATACCCTTTCCATGTGTGTGGCACGCTGATACACCGCCGCGCCATCTACCGAAGAAAAGTAAAACTACCTCTTCTCTGCCAAATGTTAACACGGGACCTACACTTCCATGTAATATATGTTCTCTGACTGAAACCAGGCGAAGCCATGCCTATTAGATTTCACGCGCTGAGAACAGTCACGCACTAACTGAAAACTGCAATATCCTATGATAATGTAGGAAATATTAAGTTGGGTGACCAAGTCTCCCGCGGGGATAGCGGGGAGAGGGGAGACTCCAATGCTTTTGCATTGCGTGACGTCATCACTACCGACCTACTTATATCAAATATTCGTAATTTTGAATTCGGCACTACGTAGTAACTCTGAGGTTCCCGGTTGTTGGTTAGGCATAATTATCTAGAACCCAATTACACACTGCAAATGATAAATATCATCCTTTTTTGAAGATATTATATGAGCGCAAGAAATCTGGCAGCGAAGCCATGGGCGCCAGTAGCTACCAGTGAAGCGGGCGGCATTTCGAATAGCCTAGAATAGCCATATCAGTTGTTTTTTCCTTAAGATATTAGAATGGCAAATTCCGATAATATTTCGGGTAATTCGGATAATCCGCGGAAAAAATGCCATTGGAAAGGACGATATGTCAGTGAGAGTATGTATAATCACAGGGTTGCGCTGTCGAATTTGGCAAAGCAAAAAAGAATGTTATCGGTACCGAGTCCGAACCGAAAAAGCAAGCGACGTTTGTCGTGGAAGGACGTCGTGTTGTCGATTTCAGTATACTCGCAAACTATTTGGAGTGCAATTTTTGCAAAGAAGTCTTTTCCCTCAAATACGTCGAAAAAGAAATTCTTTACGGTCTTGCCTCGGTGCTCACGGTACGCTGTCATCACTATCACCTATTGAGTGAAGTTCCGACAGATTTGAAAAAGAAAGGCGACGATCGGCAGAACAACTATCCTGTCAATTTAATGGCAGCACTCGGTAAGTTCTTCACAATTACGTGTACAGTTTATATCCACTGTATCATACATTGCATGCATCGTAACGCGCGATTTTTATTTCTAGGTGCATTACACAGAGAGACTGGCTACACACATCTCAATATGCTTTTAGCATGCATAAATATCTCTTATTTGTCTTCGAATCAATTCAAAAGATATGAAAACGCTATTGGGAACGTCATCGGGTCTGTTGCTAAGAACAGTTGCGAAAACAGTGTAAAACTCGAGCGACAGTTGACAATTGAAAATTTGGATTCTCTGCAAGGAATGTTGTACGCAGAATGAAGTTTGCCTTTAAGTGAACCATTTTAGCTATTAGCTTGCCTATCAACTAATTAGTTAAAATTATTTACTTGAAATTATGCGGAAAAATACCGATACTTCGATCAATTATGTACAGAAGCAAATTTACTCAATTAGTCTGGTTGATAATAATGATTTAGTTGAATAATTACGAATAATTACGAATAGCAATGAATAACAATGAATTTAAATCTACACTAACGATTTTCTGCATTCCTCGTACAAATGTTAAAATAAATCAAAAAGAAGTAAAAGCAAAATAGATTTCAGTCTAGCTAGAGGGATTTCATTAAAATTAATCATTTTCTGCAGTGACTATAGGGCGACAAAATATGCAAAATAGTTTTTAAATTGCAAGATGTTTGCAATTTTTCTGGTATATTGTATTTTACCCCAAAAAAAGTACTGCAACGCTTTATAAGCAATAAACAAAATATTTACAAACTCATCTTGTCTTTGGTTTTACTCCAACGAAATCCCATTCCAATCTCTTTCACATATTTATCGATAATTTTGGTATTTGAAAATCAATTTCGTACTTCAATACTAAAGCTAATACTTTCCGCATATATTTATCGAGTAATTGATGGAAAATCATCCATCACTTTTTTTTTGTTCTTTTATGATCCGTTTCAGGCCAGACGATTTGTCAGCAAATTTTCCTGTGCCGACATAAACACAAGTCCCTGGATCTTGGAGCGATATTGCCATAAAGGACGACGACACAATACGCTTGATGGTTTCGTACGACATGGGTTGGAGTAAGCGTGGTACCGGACGAAATTATGATAGTTTGAAGGGATACGGAGCAATAAATGGGTCGAACTCAAAACACATACTTGATTACGGAACAAGAAACCGCAAATGTCGAGCGTGCGATCGAGGGAGTCCTTCCCATCTTCACGACTGTCATCTTAACTTCGCAAGGAACGCAAAATCCATTGAACCGACTCTCGCAATGGAGCTTTGTACGCAAAGCTCTATATTGAAAGCTGCCAACACCGAAGTTGGGATTTTCATTGGAGATGATGATAGTTCGACTATCGCTGCAGTTTGCAAAACGAGCGACCATCCAATTGTTAAGTTGTCCGACAAAAACCATGCGTCGAAAGGGGTTAAAAGCGCGTTATACAATATTAAGAAGCAACATGTGGAGCTGACAAAAGAAGCAATCAATTATCTTCATCGGTGCTTCACTTACGCCATTTCTCAGAATCAAGGGAACAGTTCGATAATAGCAGAAGTACTTAAACAGATTCCGGATCACTGTTTCAATTATTACGAGAAATGCGGACCATGGTGTGGTTCGCGGATAATAAGGAGAATTATGAGCACGGCTCTATACCTGGCGGGTTTAAAAGTGAATCATTATATCGGGTATTAATCAATATCTTTGCCCAATTAGCTAAGAACGCTGATAAATTTTCCCACGGTACATCGAGTCAATTGAACGAAAATCTCAACGCAATTATTGCTAGCAAGGTTCCGAAATCACGTTGTTACCGCTTGAGCGCGTCGAGTGATTTTCGATTCTCTCTTGCAGTGGCATGCAACAATATTGTAGCGAATTATATTCAAGCTATAATGGCATATGCGGAGCTTTCTTTTGGAAAATATACGTCGAGGTACACAAGACGAATGGACACCGCTGCGAATCAACGAAGAAGAACAATTGCGAGCACCGCGTTGAAAGCAAGGCGTAATTTTCTGAGGAAATCTCGAGATGAGCTTCGTAAGAAAAAAGAATTGAGAGAAGGTACTTCGTATCAATCGAAGATGGGATTGCTTCAATACCATAATACAACAGCGGCCGAGACTGCAAGTACAGATGCTGCTGCTATTGCATTGTTCGATCTCCAAACTTCGAACGTTATGAAGACAGCTGAAGTGCTGCAAGTAGGGGCTCGGTATCGCGATGAATCTTTTGGAATGTACGTCAACCCTACCAAGTCGATCGCACCTTCTGCATCAGCTGTCAACGGATTGACTATTAAAAACAGCGAGCTACTACTCCGAGGCGTAAGGGTCGCGTCATGCCCATTGCATACTGTACTCGGAGTATTCAATGAGTTTTTACTCGCAATCGGTATAAATGCGGCGCTGCCAGATTTCTAGGGAGCTATCGCTGCTTCCCTCATTTTTTCGACGATTTGTCTCATATTTATTGCGATTTCTCTGCAATTTCCCTTATAACCGCGAATTATTTGCATAAAAGTGAGTAAATGTGACCGACGATCGTTCGTGCCATATAACCCATGCATTTTCGGGATGATTGGTGTCAACTTGCGCATTTAATATCTCGAAAAAGAATATTATAATCCGATACGATCTTTTTCGAATCGACACAGAAACTTTTAATCTACAAACTGTATAAATTTCAGGAACCTGTCATTATTCTGAAAAGCACGGTCAACAACCTTAAGATTTGTCGCAGTAAATAAATCCAAAATCTGTCACCTACAAGTATTATGTAACTTGGTATGTACGATAAAAGCGTACCAGAAAAATTCTGGAAAAAGTCCTAAAAAATTACGGGAAAAAGTCCTTGAAGACTTTGTATTTTTTCCTAATCTTTTCCGGTAATTTGTCCGGTAATTTTTCCTGTACTTTGTGCGGAACTTTTTCCGGTACTTTCTTCGGGACTTTTTCGGGTACTTTTTTTAGGACTTTTATCGGTACTTTTTCCGCGACTTTTACCGGTATTTTTTCCAGGACTTTTTCCAGAATATTTCCGTTACGCTTTTACCGTACACACCAAGTTATATAATACTTGTAAGTGACAGATTTCGGATTTACTTACTGCGACAGATCTTAAAATTTCCTACATTATCATTGGATTTTGCAGTTTTCAGTTAGTGCGTGACTGTTCTCAGCGCGTGACATCTAATAGGCATGGCTTCACCTGGCTTCAGTCTGCCCATAGCCACTGAGAAACAAAAGCGAGGGAAGAAAACTTAGAGTTCGTAGGGGCCTACATTTCCGTTGACGCCTCGCTCTGATTGGTCAACTTTGATCAGTTCCCATTTAAAAACTAAGGTCCTTACTCATATCTCTCTCTTAGCGCTAAAAGACGTCTATTAGTCGTTAAAAGACAGCAGATAAGAGAG
>JARQSW010000444.1:0-14047 GCA_030142375.1 Calameuta pallipes | reverse complement strand
TGTGGCGCTAGACATATCAAACGAAACAGCCAATCAGAGTGCAGAAGGCTTCCTCAAGGAAGCTCGAGACCTCCTTTGAAATAAGGAGGCCAATAAGGCTCCTTATTTTGTTAAGGAAGGTCTATGAAATGCGAAACGAGGAACAAGGGATCCTATCGCTCAAGGAATGACTATGAATACGGCCGTAAGGGACCGGGCCTGTATAGGATGGCAGTCAGAAACTTACATTAAACAAAAATAAATACAAACTTCCACGCTTAGCGCTGGAGATTAACTTTGTTAGACTTGTGTTAACCGCATGAAAACCCGATTCGCTCCATGCGGGCTACACACCGCGCATATGTGAGCCAGAGGGCTTCGCTTAAAAACGACATCAGCGCGCCAAAAATATGGAAGACGGAAGCGTAGGGAGAGAAGGGATTTCCGGCAGTCAGTGAGGACGAACAGGCTCGACGGGCCGCACGTGGTCGACGCAAGGAGTGATTGGAACCAATCAAAGCCGCGACACGGTCGCTTGACCGTTTCACTAGAGATAACACTCGACATTACGCTTATCAGGCTACGGCCAACCGTACTATCTAGCTATATTCCTATTATCGTTAATAAAGTTCCTATAATATACGGCGTGTGCGTGTGTCTAATGCCTCGTGGGGTTTACTGTGCGAATATCCTTCCACTCCACTCCCCTGATAAATGAAAAACTAGATAATACATAACACTTGTAATAACATCCTGCATGTCACAGAAATATAACAATTTGACGATTGTATGTGATTTCTAAAAAGCACATAGAAAATAAGATTAAAAAATGTGAACCAATTTATAATTACTTTTACATACCATGATTTCGACATATTCATTATAACCAATGGACAATAAAAACTGATTAACAAATATAGAAATAAAAACTCACCTTCCTGTGTAGTGCAGATGACGCAGGTTACTCCATGAAAATGACGATAATTATCAGACTTCAGAATACATTTCTTCAAGGAAGAAATATTATTACACTCCTTTCTTAGATAAAGAGGTTTCATTACAGAACACGTAAAGAACTCCAAATGTCCATTATTTTTCACCGGAGAATTATTATTATAAGAAATCCTAATTTGCAGAAGTTTCTTCACGGCAAAATTTTCTGACCATCCATTACCAGGTGAAGATGTCTTGATAACGACATCAAGATTAGAAGGATTGAGAATAAAATGATTTAAAGCATGCGCTGGTCCAGCATTTTCCAAATTGATGGTAGGAAGATTAATATTAGTGCTCAGAGATTCAGAATGGAGTAAGCCTAAGCTCACTAATCGATGGCTCTCTTCCTTCTCTTCATAATTTAGTTTATCCCAATTAATAAATGAAATATTGGCTGTTTTTGGGACTTTCCAATATTCGTCGATTAGGCAAGTATTTTTACGAGCTATTCCAACTGTTAAAGTGTTTACTGCATCGTCAGTTTTATCAAGTAGCGATGAATCAGTAGAAGTTCTATCTACAGAGGATAAATTAGTCGAAGCAACGGAACTCAATTGATCAATATCTTCATGCATGGTATTTATTAGACGAAAGACCATAAAATGTTCAGAATCTTGAACTGTAACAAAATCTTCCACAAGTTCCATTACAGTTGGAGAAAAACTGAAGGCTAATGACCATGGTCGTGCCTCGAAGTCAATAAACTTTAATCGAGTTAGCTGTTGAGTTTCAACCTTAAATTCATGTAAAATAGCGTATAATCCCATAGCAACTATGAGATTACCCGTAGATTGACAACAGGCCAAAGCTGTTGGCTGCGATGCCAGTGGAAGTTCAATCATCTCCAAGGTATGTAACGGTCGATTTAAACTTGGTGTTACTCGGCCAGCAATTCTTGCTCTCATTGCCTGTCCTGGACCTTGCACTACACTTGCCCAATTCACATAAATTCGAACAAAGCTGCTTGTAGTTGTTCCATCACGCGAAACCTTTAAACATAAACAGATATTCATGTCTTAAAAAAGATACAATAAGAATTGATGCATTCCCAACAAACACAAAGCAGTAATGATGTAGTAATAATGATTAATAATGATTAAATGTCAGGAATGTTTCAGGACTATCAGGAGTTATAATAGTTCTAGATCACTTAATTTAACGAATTATTAGGGGTAGTAGATCCCTACCCAATAAAGAAACAGAGAAAAAAGAATTCGATTAAATTGACGATCGAGCTTTTCAATCACGTTTCGTTAAAATGCAGAATTAATAATTGATTATATGTATAAGATTCAATTCATTTTAATTCAGTCTTATAAGTAATCAAAAAAGGTTTTAATGTAGTATAACACTATACTCCAACACTATAAGGCTAAACGGCGTGCCGTGTTAAATTTTACACCGGCGTATCCTCGGCAGGAACTGTAGTGGTACGCGGGAAAACGTGAATTTATAAAAGAGTCCAGGTAAGATCCTACCACCTCAAGAGCCAATATTGTTAAGAATTTTCTGTTTCTGAATCTGTTATTTATTTTTGCTATGTCCCATGCCACGAATATTGTATTCGCGTGCTCACCGAATCCCAAAAAGAACCAGCGAGGGATAATCGACACGCGAGGGAGAAGGACCAAAGGTTGATTGACGTCAGCGCATTATTTGGCCCTTAACTGCGTGCGCTGCCGCTTACCTCACCGCTCACCTCGCGACTATGTCCAGCTCTACACACGACGATATAACCTGAGCTACGTGAATTTGTCTCCGTGTACGGAGTCACTAGCAAGGAGCTATTACTCATCCTGCGTAATAGGGACCTACGAGCTACGAAGTTTGGGAGTTTGGAGTACTGATTGGGGCCGAAGGACCAATTAGAAATGGTTGCGCATAAGGGAGAAGGTAGTCGTCTCCTGTGCTACCCATTACGGATACGAAGAGCGCTAACTATTCTTGCCTGGACTGTCAACAACGCGAGTCGCTTTATTGAGCTGTTTACTTTTAGGGGTTTTGAAAGCCCAAGGAGAATCGTTATTTATTATAACATTGTTTGGATATGAATTATTCACTTGATTCACGATCTCATGGATTTAATGTTAATTTCGAAAGTGTTTGAACCTTGGTTCTGTAAACACGTGGTAGCGTCAGAAGATTGACGCAATTAACAACGACCGATTTTGTTATAGTTGATTCGAAGTCAAATGTGTTACTTTTGCTTGAAACTGTTCTTGTCTCGAAGATCAGGCAATTTTACCTTCATTTTGATTTTTTAGAAATCTATGCGGGGGTTCGATTCTTCCGCGGTTCTCTCACGAGAATCTAACGGCCAATTTTTGAAAGAAATTAGAAGTTGAATATTCGTCGATCCCTGGGTGCTAACATATAAGTTTAGTGGCGCCCGGTCAGCCTCAACCCTCCTCCGAGGCTTGATCGCGATTTGTGTCACAACGGGCAGGACCCAACGCGCAGTCATTTCCGAGAGAAAAATAAAAAAATATATAGCATAACTTATATAGAGGCTTCGTAAATCCCAGTAGTCATAGTGGGGTAGCTCAATGACTACCGGCTACCACGCTATGAACCCAGACTCAATCCCCGTACATTGTAATTCTTTCGTATTTTTGTATCCCACGGTCAAATCCCATGGTCATACCGAGAGTTGTTATGTGTCCAAGGCAATCTCTAAGTATCAAAAGACGTGAACATGCTTACCAGCGTCCGTCGTCAACGAGATTAGTCTTTATCTGAATACTAAGAACTACTTCGAACATAAAGTAGCTAGGCACCCTAGGTTCCTATGCTATCGTAGTTCTGAGAATTGCAAGTAACGTCGCCTTATAATGACATTCGCTAAAGATTGAAAATGCTTATGTAGCAACCCCGACCGCAACAGCGTCGAGGAACGACGAGGTGCAGTCAGTCTGGTCAGAGTGAGCCGATGAGGCAGACACGCACGGGAAAGAATCGTGAGTTCGGTTATTAGAACAGAGCAAGTACTCATCATTAGAACAGAGCAAGTACTCAAAATTAGAAAGGAGCAAGTGTTCCGTTTAGCTTTTGTCATCAGAAAGGGACAAGTGTTCCAAATAGACTTCAACTACACTGGGGCAATAGCCCAAGATCACGAATTGCACAAAAAATCGTATCATTGCATCGAAAACGGGGCAAGAGCCCGCCAATTTGTTTTGTAAGCGGGGATAGTGGATATACATATCCGACACACCAGTCTCCGACTCCTATAGTACCATATCTTCAAATAAACAATATCCTGTTTTACTCTTCACACAGAGTTATACTTTGAATAGCACCTTACCCCACAAAAGTCGCAAGAATTGACAGCATTCGCTACAACGGACGGACAATATTAATTCATACGAGTTCCGTTTGGCTTGGCAAATGCACCAGCGGTATTCCAGAGGATGATAAACACGACGTTGGGTCTTCTGGCTTACAGTATCGCTCTGGCATATATGGAAGATATTCTGATATCTACCAGAACGTTCAACGAAGGAGTAAAGCATTTGGAGCAGGTACTCAAAGTTTTTCGTGGAGCAGGACTTAAGTTAAAGCTATCAAAATGTAAGTTTTTGCACGAAAAAGTAACCTTTTTGGGATACGATATCTCGGAAGGAGGCATTTAACTCTGAGATTATAAACTGAAGAGCGTCCACAATTTTCCTACACCGAAAAACAAGCACGAGGTCCGGAGATTCGTTGGATTGATGAGCTACTTCAGGCGTTTTATTCGAAATTTCGTGATTCACGCAGTGTCATTGACGAAGTTACTTCGAAAGAATTTGAAGTTCGAGTGGAATAAGGACCAGGAAGATGCGTCCCAGTTTTTACGAATGAAACTATCGGAATAACCAATACTAACTGCGTTCACGACGGATATGCCAATTGAATTGCACACGAACGGTAGTAAGGAAGGACTCGGAGCGATCCTCCTGCAGAAGCAACGCGACGGAACGTTGCGTGATGAACAAAAAAGTCATTCGTACGCATGAAGACTCTCGAGCAAGCAAAGAGGTTTTCATCATATCTTCTAGGCGAGGAGTTTACCGTAATTACAGACTGTAATTCTGTTCGCAGAACATTTCAAAAAAGGATTTGATGACAAGAATTGCACGAAGGTGGTTACGTCTTCAGGAGCTTACTTTCACTGTAAATCATCGACCGGGTACACAGATGCCTCATGTGGATGCACTAACAGTAAGTCGTGCACCGTGGAGACAACCCGAAGAAATTCAAGAAACCGATGGTTTGACAATTCTTACGTACTGGCTACCGGTTTCATAACGCGCCGATCTGAAGCTAAGAGCAATCATCGAGAAATTACAGCAAGGAAACGAAGGCGATACCGGTTTCGTTTTACAGGATGATCGACTTTTCAAACGAGAGAAGAACGATGACGGCGCAAAACTCAAGTGGGTACTCCCCGAAAAGGTGAAATGGCAGATACTCAAGAAGAATTACGATGATTTGGACACTTCGCGTTGAACAAGACTTTGACGAAGATAAAGGAGTTGTATTGGTTTCCGAGGATGCATCGGTATGTGAAAAGTTACATCGGACCATGCCTACCTTATCTTTCACACAAGCGTCCAGCGGACAAGCGACCAGGGAACCTACACTCCATCGATAAGGTTGGCCAACCCTTTCACACGCTGCACATTGACCACCTAGGTCCATTCATTAAGAGTAAACGGGCGAGCAGTTACCTTATTGTTATCATCGACACCTTAATGAAATACGTGATGCTACGAGCGGTCAAGAATACAAAGTCAGCGCCTATGACTCGATTTTTAAAGGATATTATTCTGCTCTTTGGAGCACCAACATGACTGATATCCGACCAAGGGACCGTATTCACGAGTAAAATGTTTGAAAAAAAAACCTCGAGCAATTGGGCAGGTGGAGCGATAAAATAATACGATTCAAAAACTAACGCAGCAAACCCCGTTCTCTCTGTTGTTCAACTATACACCAAGGAGTATAACCGAGGACGCACTCGAAGACGACATTAGAAATATTCAAGAAATGGTAGATAAACGATAGAAAGCGATCGAGTTAATACGGACTGATCAAATATGACAGGGCATTCGGTACAACTCAAAAAAAGTGAAAACCCAAAAATACCTACCAGGCGATCTAGTCATGATTGAGCGAGCACCTGTGGGTGCTGGACAATCGCTGAAATTAACCGAGCACTTTAAGGGGTCGTACGTTATCACAGAGGTACTGCCGTACGATCGCGATCGTGTAGAAGACCTTCCTGGGCTTAAAAATACGCAGCGATTCTACTTGAACACTGTGCCGACCAACAAAATCAAACGATGGGACTTGTTCAGTGCAGAAATCGCTGACGAAGCCCATGTTGCTTCCGAGGACGATGACATCGAAGATCCATCCGGATTAGTAGAGACAACGAACTAGCGAATGGGGCAAACGTATTGCAACCAGTACGCAAGCAGCCTATCGCAACCAAAGAAAACCCAAGTGTTATCAATACTACATAGAAGATACCGTAATAAGATATTATTTTGAAGTTCTCAAGTTAGGAGACGGAGACGGATACGAATACGCAGACGGAGACGGATACGAATACGGATACGAATACGGAGACGGAGACGGAGACGGAGACGGAGACGGAGACGGAGACGGAGACGGAGACGGAGACGGAGACAGAGAGGGAAAGAGTGACGAGGCACAGGGGTGGGGGGGGGGGCTTGTACCTGTGAGGGCAGTGCTATGCAAGCATCTGAAGCACGAAGACATGTGTAACGAAGCATTTTCATATTTTCGTTATTAAACTTTAAAACTACGATACGTTTATCTTTATTTTACTACTTTTCTGTCGTGAAGAACGTTGTGATAATAACTTAAGTCTTGTATTCATCTTCGATACAATTCCTTCCTGGCAAGTTATTCGCAGTCCCAAATTTTCCATGATTATGCCACCTGTTGAAATAACGACGCCCTATGCCTTTTGTAAAAATATAAGTACATAATATACACTATACAAAATTTCGATTCATATGTGGCATAAGTATCGTAAAAATTGAAAAGAAGCCAAAAAAACCATACGGAGAGGCGAATCTGCAATCTTCGTATCACGAATCCGAACTCCTACCGCTGTGCCAACCACTGCTTCGAAATTACGTTAACGTAAAAGACTTATCCACTGACCGTTCCCCGAAAAATTAATTTATATTTTAAACGCTTGGCCATCTAGCGTTCCCACTTGCATCACTTTCATTTTTAATCAAGCACTACAAACAGAGCGTATCAGCTAAGATGCACGTTTGAGATTTGCGGTGCACAATTTCGAAAATCTGATGTAACCACTATTGAATATTTTTTGATTGCGCATCGACTGGGCATATTATTATTATTCGTTTAACTTCCGTTCGCAAATAAAATAAATTATCTTTGCCATTTCAAATGATATTGGAAAAAGTTAAATCCAAAAGTTGTAGAGCAAGAAAAAATAATACAGATGAAAAAAAAATCGTACGGATTTTATAGATAATAAGGGAGATTTTTGCGTTCAAAATTTCGCCATTTTTTGACAGATTTTCGACACAGGCCGAAAGCCTTAGCTTCGTGCAGCAGCTTCATGCCGAATTCACGATTCGCAATTGTTTTGAGGTAAGTGTTCAGTTAGAAGCAAACCTGTACACGGCGGCTAAAACATATTACAATGCTATTTTTTATTACGAGTTGGAAGTCGAAGTAGTCCTGTTGTAGATTTTCGTGATCTTGGATGTAGATTTTAGAGTCTTCGTGTTCCTGGACGTAGATCTTGGAGTCTTCGTGTTCCTCGCTGTAGATTTTCGAGTCTTCGTGTTCCTGGACGTAGATTTTGGAGTCGAAATCCAGAGTCGACAAGTGCTCTGCAACTCTTACACCGAAAGTCGCAAAAGGCTGCGAATTGGTATATTGAGTGTTTGGACGAAAGAAAGGAATACGCGTTTTTGTATTTCTCTCTTAATCCATTTTCTCAATTTGACGTATTTTTTTTTATATTAACTTTTACACCGAAAGTCGCAAAAGGCTAAAAATTAATGTGAATATTCTCTGGACGAAATAAGGCGTTACGTGTTTTCGCATTTCTTTCCTTGTCGATTTTTTCAATTTGACATATTTTTTACAAAATTCAGAGTCGACAAGTGTTCTGCAACTTTGCCACCGGAAGTAGCAAAGTGTTGCAACGTAACAGGTGACATGATGTTACATGGCGACTGCGGTGCAATGAACCGAAATTTGGTTACTTGAAAAGGCGGACGAAAGAGTAAGTTCTCAGAAGTGACTGCTTCAGGTGTTCTACTTGTGATGAGACATACAGGTGGATAGAGAGAAAAACAAAGAAGAAGACATAGGTGAAGTCATAGAGAATATTCTGCAGAAAGACACAGATAAATGTTGATAGGAAGTCAAAGTAGTTTTTAGAGAATTGATCACAATCTTACCTTTGTGCACTCTCTAAATATTTACGGAAAAACCTGAAATTACTTATTTTTAGTAGAAATGAGAATGCAATGCTTTATTTCGACATCAGTGCTTTTTATTAATATTTCAATATTAAATTATAAGAGAGCGGGAAAGAAAAACCATTTTTATTTCTAATTTAATGTGGTTCTGAAAAGAACCGTTTTGTGTCACCTTGAACATATCATATGTAAGATTTTTTGGCGGCTCTGAAAAGAGGTTATTCCCAGAGTGTTGCTAGACGAATCAAAGAAGAACCAGCTGATACTATGTTGAAACGAGTATGCATGCAACGCGAACAATCAAATAAGTTAATTAATGCGATTATGAAACCCCGCCGTTGATGAAGATTTCCCCGCTATGTACGAATGGATGCCACAGACTAAATTACATGCAAAATCCGTACAAAAAACATCTAAAGCCGTGTTGGCGGTAAAAGGACTCTATCTTCGGTGTTCGAAATGGGCGCCCTATGCATATACGCAATTCTCCGAGTCGCTCGATGAACGAACACTGCACATTACGCAATTCGTCCACCGTGATAGAAGCACATGTATCAACAATCCGTTGACACATGTCTTGGACGGTGATATATGATGTCGCGTAGACTAAATACTTTAGGGGTGTCCAAAGGAAAAAGTCTAACTGCGTCAGATCAGGTGATCTAGCAGGTCATCTAACCGGACCACGAATCCCAATCCAACGATCAGGAAACGCAAGATCAAGAAGACCAGCATTTCTTCGGGTACAATGCGGTGGTGCACCGTCCTGCTGGAACCACATGTTAGGATACCTTCAATGTAGCCCGATTAAATGGTCTCCGACTATACCGCACCACACGTTCAACTTCCATCGGAATTGGTGCGAAATTTCCCTCATTCAGTGGGGCTTTTCTTGAGCCCAGTGCCTGGTGTTCTGGCGATTGAAGCAACTTAGGTTATGAAAAGTAGACTCG
Source organism: Calameuta pallipes (assembly GCA_030142375.1). Classification (NCBI taxonomy): domain Eukaryota; kingdom Metazoa; phylum Arthropoda; class Insecta; order Hymenoptera; family Cephidae; genus Calameuta; species Calameuta pallipes. The sequence continues at coordinate 4,635 of JARQSW010000444.1, read as the reverse complement.
TCCGTGAAGAGCATCCGCCTCAAAAAAACTTCGTCTTCCTCTAACCGCCTTCTGCACCACTCGAATTGAAGCCTGCGAATTGAAGCCTGGCCGTGATGTCTGGAAGCAATACCTGTTGGTGCAGCGACATCTTGTAGGGATGATGACCATCACGCTTCAAGATGCGCCACACAGAGCTATGGCTAATATCTGAAAAGGATAATGACATTTACAGGGCTAGTCAGTAGAAACGCACCAGCAGAAGTTGGCCGCAAGTGGCCGACACGGCAGTGTGGCCTCTTCAAAGAATGACAGCTACACACAAATGACAGCACACTGACAGTTCGCATAGCAATAAGTTAGGTTTTTGAAATAATTCAATAGTTAGGTTACTGAAATAATTAATTAATATTGTAATGACCAAATGTAATATTAGTTAAGACTTATTTTCGTAACAGATTGCAATTAAAGTTAAAATATTCACAATTTTGATATACTTTCCAAGTTATGATCACGACTGCAATTCTGCAATACAATGCTGTAAAAAATGTATAAACCAATTAATTGAAATGGTTTTATAGGAAAAAAGTATGTATGAACAAATTACTTTTTGTCATTGGGTGATTTATAGTTAGAATCAATTTTGCGCATCCAAAATATCTATATCCTGATACAATCCAGAGAGTGATCCTGCTTCAACTCCTTCTACGATACACTAAAAAGTTTTAGATGTTCTTTACTTAAAAGTTTTATATTTTGGATGCGCAAGATTGATTCTACTATTACTATGATTTACCGAATGACAGAAAGTAATTTGTTCATACGCATATTTTTGCTGTAAAAACATTTTAATCAATTGATTTTTAAATATTTTACAGCATTGTATTGCAGAATTGCAGTCGTGATCATTACTTGGAAAGTATATCAAAATTGTGAATGTTTTAAACTTTACATCGTTTTAATTGCAATCTGTTACGAAAATAAGTCTTAACCGATATTACATTTGGTCATTACAATATTAATTAATTATTTCAGTAACCTAACTATTGAATTATTTCAAAAACCTAACTTATTGCTATGCGAACTGTCAGTGTGCTGTCATTTGTGTGTAGCTGTCATTCTTTGAAGAGGCCACTCTGCCGTGTCGGCCACTTGCGGCCAACTTCTGCTGGTGCGTTTCTACTGTCTAGCCCTGTATAAGTATGCTTAATATTACTATTCTTATATTAATATTCAGAAAAAAATTGAAACGCTGATTAATTTTATGTGTGCATCTCATACATTCATTTAAGTATAGAAATAACTATTTACATTAATTTATTACGATTTGCTGGCAAGCGGATCCTACGAAGAGTTTTAACCCACTGCGTTTTTTTTAAAATTTATTAATGTGGATTCTGTATTCAAAATCTTAGCAATCATTACTCACCAATATCATAGGCGATCCCGCGCGTACTCTAGCGTGGGCTGACCACAACCGAAGCCACAGCCAGAATGGCAGAGCTTTCCTCAGTTGTCGATTGTGCTCGGTTCCTGGGAACACGAGCAAGTTCGCCCGCACGGCGAACTCTCTGCATACAAGGCAACAGCCTCCGTCAAATTCTCAGCACGAAAAAAAACTTCGTGCATCTTCACAAATCGTGCATTCGCTTCCATTTTCACAGAGGCAAGTGGCAACGATAAACAAATTTAGTGGTTACTCAACATTAGAACAAATGATAAATACTTCTTTTTATTTCTTAAAAATTTATGCATGATTTGTATTATGTAAACAACAAATTGAGGTCGTTGCATAATGCTATAAATATTCTTAATAATAGTATTTAATTCCGCAATTAAATAATTTCATTGAAACGATGTATATTAATTTCAAAATAACATTACGTACGAGGCTTTAACTCGCGCTGCATAAAGATTCATTTGATTGGTCTGCCGCCCATAGCATTTGTTTCTTAATGGTATCGATGAAGTTAAAGCTAGCAAGGGATGCTCACTAAAAACTGCACCAAGCAAAGTACCAGAGAACGGGATTGGAGTAAAACAAATGCCACCGACGTTCCAACCTGATCTTCTACTGAGAATATTCACATTAATTTGCAGCCTTTTGCGACATCTGGTGTAAAAGTTAGAGAGCACTTGTCGACTCCGGATCTTGTAAGAAATACGTCAAATTGAAAAAATGAACTAGAAGAGAAATGCAAAAACACGTAACGCCTGATTTCACCCAGAGAATATTTACATCGATTTGCAGCCTTTCGCGACTTCCGGTGGCAAAATTACGCAACACTTGTCGACTCCGGATATTGTAAGAAATACGTCAAATTGACAAAATGGTCTAGGAGAGAAATACAAAAATGCGCATCCCTTTCTTTCGTCCCAACAATCAGAATACCAATTGCAGCCTTTTGCGACTTCCGGTGTAAAATTTAGAGAGCATTTGTCAACTCTGGATTTCAACTCCAAAATCTACGTCCAGGAACACGAAGACTCAAAAATCTACAGCGAGGAACACGAAGACTCGAAAACGTACGGTGAGGAATACGAAGTCTCCACAATCTACGTCCAGGAATACAAGGACTCCGAAACCTACTGCGAGGAATTCGAAGCCTCCAAGATCTAGGTTCAGGAAGACGAAGACCCCAAAGTCTACGGCGAGGGACATGAGGACTTCAAATCTACGGCGAGGAACACGAAGACTCCAAGATCTACGTCCAGGAAGACGAAGACTCCAAAGTCTACGGCGAGGAATACGAAGATTCCAAAACCTAGTGCGAGGAACACGAAGACTTGAAAATCTACGTCCAGGAACACGAACGCGTCTGAAAACTGAACGCTAGTAGTATAGCTGTACCAGTTCTGGATACAAATTCCTGCACCGACATTTACCGACACTCTAGAACCTTCGAAGGTGGGTGTCCGCCCTAAGTTCGCAACGTGTATGCCCATATTTTCCGGAAGTGACGTCATCAAGACCGCTCGATTCCAAGAATTTTCTCTCGATTCCGGGAATTTCGCGTCACTTTCCGAGAATTTTGCGCACGATTCTAGGAATTGCACGCGATCGAGAACCTTCTAGAACATTCTAGAACCTTCAATGGTTCGTGTCCGTGCTATGTAGCGCAGGATCGCTCCCAGAGCCGGCGGTCATCTCACGCGACGTTTTGAGGCAGCCCCTTGTCCCCCACCCCGGAAAGGCTTCATGAAGCTTCGACTGTTTTGATTTCGTTATTCAAGATATCGAATTACTCGCAGAAGATAAGCGACCCTTTGCGCGTCGGAAATTTTAGAGTTCGAGCACAAAGTGCGCAAATCGGGTAGCTGGCTTATCGCTCGAACCGATGCAAAACAATTCCAGGAAAACCTTGAAACTTTCGTATAAAAGGCCCTTCGACGATGCGCAGCGATCACTGTCCATCAAACCATCAAGTGCATCATTATTATCGGTAAAAAATAAGCGAACCTGCTCCATTTCGAGGAAGTGAAACGAAGAGAGACGTTAATAATCTTGTGAAAAGTTTGAAGATCAACTAAGAAGAATGGATTTCTCGAAAATTAATGAAGTGGGTCGTTTGGATGCATTTCTTCCAACGAAAAAGTTGGCAGAACTAGAGGTTCAAAAGGAGTACAAGATTAGTTGTATTCAAAAGATCTAAACAAAATACGGAATGAGAATAATCGTCGACATCGAAGACAACTTCTCTACATTTCTACCAGCATCTCAAAAGTCTTAAAAGACGATAACAATTTATTCGAAAACATGGTGCGTGCTGCTGACGAACATCGACTTCTCATGCGCTATCTCGGTGGACAGTACAATCAGATTGAGTTTCAATGTTTGTAAATGCACTTTTAATACCAGTATGTATGCGAGTTGAATAAATATACAACTTATTATATCTTTGTCCCTTTATTTGCTATAAAAAAACACCTTCACTATAACATCAAATTTCTTAACAATTTAACGTTTTCCATCGAAAATTGGAAATGGGGAGCATGATGGTGTGAACACCGGGTGAGTAAGTTCCTGCGCAGGTTTTGCAGCGAAAGGCATCCCAGTTCTCCTAGGTCCGCGATGTATTTCGATCGCCCTATGAAAGCTCCCAACCAGACCTTCTTCTGCAGCCCTTTCACATAGATCCTGGAGGCATCTTGCAGAGTGACTCGAAGAATTTTCTTAACGTGACTGTAAGGTACATCGCCGGAGGTCCAAGACATTCCATGAAAATTGTATTCGAACCACAAATTGATACTCTTGTACTTGGCGGGTAAGCATTTCCATGGACAAGGTGGTTAAAACAGGAACGTTGCAGGCTCAGAGAAATTGCTACCGACTCCAATCATGGATAGCTCCTTCACAACTTCGTTCGAAGGTTTCTTGAAACTTGTACGTCCACGATGAATTCCATTTTAATCAACTGCGCAGGGAAGACGATTGCCAGCCTCTGTATACCAATTTTTTCACCCCACCACTGATCGGGTTGTATTCGACTATATGATCGTGGAGGATCAGGCAGAATGCCGATGTATCGACAGGAAAATTGTCTTGCGCCTCGAATTCCAGACGAATATCGACAGGTCAAAGTTTGAGGGATTCGTTTTGCTTGGAGCAATCGATAACGACCAAAGGAGCATACTCGAGAAATTCATTCTTCTTCA
>JARQSW010000441.1:1348162-1365239 GCA_030142375.1 Calameuta pallipes | reverse complement strand
GATGACGACGCCATAACGTCAGAGACGCGCATGCGCAAGCATTATTTCATACGAAGGATTGAATTTGAGAAAGAAAAAAAGGAAATAAGAATTCTGATTTGTTTACTGCAATTTTGTTAAAGAGTACTCTACAAACAGTTATGACCAGAGAATATAATTTAAAAAAAAAAACAACGCCGTTCGTTCGCTCGACGCACATGACGCTAATTCGATGCAATTTCTTTTAACTCTGTCTTTCTGTAACCTTTCGTCTTCTGCACTACTATTTACAATGTACAGTGTTTCTTTATTCCTGCCCTAGGGTTTCCGGTGACAGTGGGGCTCGCTCGATTTCCGGTCGTCCTCTCGCTCCCAATTTCAGATAAAATGCATAAAGAGAATGGAAAGACGAAAGACTTGTTGGCTCACGGTGAGAAACCAAAACGTTTGAACGTCTGAACAATTATTACTGAGCCTATGAGTATAATTGGGCCAGTGGTGCACTTCGGTTAAATCCAAATAATGGCTAACTAATTCTTGGTTAGATATAATAGGAACTTAATCGTACATAGTCACACCAGCCCATTGCTTTGAATACGATTGTGCCGGATTGATTTGATCATAGTGACAGAATCCGTCAAAGAAAATGGCACGAATTTAGAAGTAGATAGAATACTTAAAAAAAAAAAAAAAATTTTAAAATAATGACGGAACGTAGAAATTGATATTGGAATGAAAAAGAATACAAAATAAAATAGCGAGTTATACAAAAAATACATAATTTATAAAATTCATAAACGATCCTGATCGGATCCTGTCCCTCGAAAAAATCTACACCGTGATGCTGTATAAGTAATAAGAAAAAGAAAATCTCTTGTTTTTTGGATAGTGAAGAGAAGAAAGAATGATATAACAATTGGACACGCTGCGTTCACCCATAAAACGGAGCGAGCCCTTACAGCCGCCTTGTATCACTTACCTATATATATATATATATAATAATATATATATATATAATCTTATACTTCTCGTTTATATATAATATATAATAATATCTTATGTATATTTCATTTTATACCTATTCTCATTATTTAAACGTACTTTGCGTACTATGTATACTATTTACAAGGTTCTTTTGTAGTCACCAAATACCCTCGCGCGCGAATGTCCGGCGCCATCGTGTGGCCGATGACGCGGATGATCATTCTCACTCGCCACGTATGTCCTATATGTTACATATAGCGTTTAAATATTATTCCATTTTTTCTCTCTTTGTGCCGATATTTTTGTGTGTGTGGAGGATCGCATAAGTATGCAGAGTGTCCCGGAGTATGCCTTATCGGGATGAGGCATCGCGTGCGCCCAGTTTCTGAGTATTGCTAGGCATTTAAGAGCTATTCATGTCTTTATCGTGGGATATCGTTATTTATTTCATTATAGTTTTCTTTAAGTATCTCCTTGGTGGCACGGGATGCCTCTCTCTCTCGCAAGGATGGACCGGTGCATTAATAAGCGCGAACTGGCAGCGGGCGCGCTGGACGAAATTTATGCGAATAAAATCTATTGGGCACGCGGCCAATTCGCGCGTCAGCTTCGCAGCTCTATTGGAAGAAAAACAACAACAGTTTAAACGTACTGTGATCACCACGTGTATACATGTATATATGCCATATATCCGTTTATGCCATATATCTATATATATACGCACATATATTCCTTTCGCGTTGCTAAAAGTAATATTGCTCGTCATTTCGTGTAAAAAAAAGGTGGGACGGGGAAATAAAATAGGGTGGACGAACCGAAGTTGGGGGGGGGGGGGATTATCAAAAAAATAGAATTGGGTGGTTCGGTATAGGAATTCGATTAAATTAATAGAGATACGAAACGTAATGGAGCAGAAGAGACCCGAGAAGTCGAGATAATTAAACGGAAGAATAACTGTTATCAGTATACCGAAAAAAAAAAAATAGAACTGAATCGAAATGATAGGTAGATTTTTTTGTTTAATCCGATTTATATTATAATATAGACCTTAGCGCGTAACGTATTTATTTACAAGAAGTACCTAGCATTTTTCTGTTACATTTAATTAATTACACTTTTCTTTTAAATCAACTTACATTGTATTAGTTACGTTGTTTTTTTTTCTTTTAAGTAATCAGTCAAGTCCATTAATTAGCTTTTATATCCTTTTTAGATTTGTTTATTTATTTAGCTTTCTTTTAAGTATAACCGCTCTTGTGGAAAACTGTGGACGTGAGACAGAGGATCGCACGCAGATTACTAAATTTTTACCAGGACTTTCTCCACGGCACTCAAATCCACCCTCAGCCCCACCCTGAATATTCCCCATTAACCTCGTCTATTTCTACCCATCGTCAGATCCCAACTCACGAAATTCCCATAGGCACACCCATAAAGCCCGCTGTATTTACGTGTAAATTGTAGATTACCAGAGATCAGTAGTATACAGTGGACATTATGAGGTAGGCCTATGGAGTTATTCTGATTCAATAAAGTACAGGTACATTTGGTACTCGACACAGCCCGATGCGTAACCACCGTAGAAAGAAATGAAAAAAGGAATAGAAAAAGTATCCCTCTTACACCCCCGGGACAGTCTCTTCCTCCTTATCGATTATTCATCTCATCAAGTACCTCGCGGCACATGAATGTTGGGTATAGAAAAACGCGTTACTTAAAGAATTGGACTCTTCGTCGTGAAACCTAAGGAATTATCGATCCGTACGATTAATTGAATACGTCGGAATCAATGAATTCTTAGATCGCGACAGACAACGAATTGAGTCTCGCGGACGCACCTAACAAGTACTGCCAATTTCCCCAGTTGGATGCACATCGTGCTGTGTCCGCGAAATTAATTAATCGTCTCCTCGATGAAAGTAGAGCAATTCTCATAACGTATGCAACCGACTGATCTTTCTCGTCTGCCTATGTCATTTTTCTTTCCCTCATCGTGCGTCCTTCCAATACCGTTATGTCTTTCTCGTTTTTTTTTCTTCATTTTTGCTTTCTCGAGACAAAACTGTAATAAGCACCAGGTCAGACATCCTAGCACCATGTATGTATCTGTGCATCGTCGTCGGTAAAGTAGAAAGGTATGTGAGTGTCCGTATAACGCTTAATGTAATTGTACTGGATGTAACGCAGTATACTTATGTACGTGTCGTGATTTCGAAGTCACTGCGGTTTTTTTCACGAGCGTGACGCCTGAAATGATTACTTTTCTTTTTGACTTCGCGCCTCACGCTCGTCCTTATACGGGTTAGAGTTCTCAACGTTGCGCCGGCTAGGCAAGCGATACACCCTGAGGACGAAATATGCGGAAGTAATTAACAATACGTTATCTCGTGCCTCGCTTAACGATTTTTCATATAATCTTTTTTCTGTTTCGTTATTTTTTCATTCATTTCTATGCCAAAGGACACAAAGGCTCCTTACGATCTCATTTCCTCATATATATTTTTGTCCTTGCGTCGCGTTTACCATACGCGCTTTTACGTCTCCAGTGCATCGCCGGCCCGGGGGCGGTGAAAACGTTGAAAACTCCGAAAGTTTCCAGCGAGTGATCGACGAGAGTCACGTTCCGGTCTTAGAATTCGCTGCGATAATTTCATCGAATGAGCCATAATTCTATGTACATACGTCCGTGCACTGGCATGTAAGCGTACGGGCTATGCGTAGATGCGAATTCTAGACTGAGGGACTGAGTGACGAGAAGGATCCCGAAAACTTATGGAATATGTACGTTAAACGAACGTACAAGCCGGGCGGTAATTATGTTCATGATTGTGTCATAGTCAGAGCGCATTACGTACATACCTAACCTTGCTTTACCCGAGTCTCGTAGAAGGGTACGCGAGTCGAAGGAGTCACGCAGATGAATGATCGAGAACCGAATTATCCGAGGGATCTAATAATTGACACGAAGAATAAATTATAGTTAGAGACCGTACAACCTCCCTTACGCGTCTACGATGAAGATGGCGCGACAGACTTTGGGAGATTACTCGTTTGGGGTGTCAAGGGATAGAAATCGATGAGATGGCTCAGCGACGTCAAGATTGGAGGCTATGATCCTACGCACATGAGAGACTCGTGCGTACTACTACTACTGCTATTACTACTACTGCTATTACTACTGCTGCCGATGGTGCTGATGCTGTTGCTGCTACTACTCGACGCCTGATCTTGCGTTCCGTTTGTACTTCTCAAGATGTCGTCCGCCGAGAGTGGCGTCAATTTCCATCCAGGCATGAAATCGAGGTCTAGGTCAGGACTTATATCGACGTCGAGGAGCTCGTTGTTATTCAGCGGGTCCAGGGGCGATTGACTGGATAGCGATAGTACACTACCCCAGTTGATGGACCTGCTATCGTCGCTATCACCAATCCCAGAATCCGTATCTGTCTCATTCGATGAGCTGGGTGGTAATGGGAATGGCGTTAGCCTGCCCTGCTCGGGCGGTTGCAATTGGGCAATAGGTGCTGGGATCACGGGTTCCATTGGTGGTGGACTTCGATCCCTCTCCATTTCTCTCTCCAAGTGCCTCAAGGTGTTGCAGATGAGGACGGATCGGTGCAAACTCGGATCCGGGAATTGTCTATACCTAGCGAGCTTGCACATGGATATATTCAGGACTGCGAGTCTCCTCTGCCTGTAACACGCTCTACCTCTTCTGCACCAGCTCGACCTCGAGCCTTCGCAACACCTCTCGTTCGCTCTGTAACTCGAACCCAGTTCCAGGTAGCTCTTGCCGTTCTCTTCCCTTCGTATCGTAGGGGGTTCGTAATGATGAGGCGTGCCCCATTGAGGCTGTGGCCTCGATAGTTGATTGTAACCGTTGTTACCAGGTCCGCGTTGATAGTAGTGCTGGGAATGATGAAGCTGGGGTGGCGGTGGACTGGGGGTTGGTTGGCAGGGATTTGCCTGAAGACAAGGCGATGATACCTCCATGTCGTAGTACGAGGATGGCGTTTGGCTTAATGGTGGAGTGTAGCTGTCTTCCATAGCCCACCAGCTGCCCTCGACTCTTCCTAATTTCGACGGGCTTTCACCCATGTCCATGTCAAACTCCATGCAGCCCACACCTCCCTCTAGCTTACGTTTTCCTGCTGTGGCCTGCAGACCCATCATTGCACAACTCTGAAACACAAAGAAGATTCGAACGTTAGCTCTATGAATATTACTCAATTACGAAAGCCGTATATGAAATGCTGATCTAAGTCAATGTTCAAATTCCATCTAAAGGGTTGATCTATGATCTCAGGGTTGTTTACCCTTTGGACAATGGTTCATTCTCAAAAGTTCTATCTGTTGTTCAGTTTGCACTATGGGACTCTGAGAGTCGAGCATGAGCCAGGACACAGCAATGGCATGACTCAGAGGGTCGGCTCGCTGACAGAATCGTAGCCTGGGGAATGACGTCAGAGACCCCTCCCCCATAGAAGTCATCAGTTGGAATGGATGCTTCGCTATAGGGGAGACGCAGAGCTGCTCATGGGTTCAATCAGCCGGCATGCGGGCCCCTTATAAAAATCTTCTCTTTCTCTTTTATATCCACGGGCTGCTGAAGAGCAAGTCTTATGGGGTTACCGATGTATATGAGATTGTAACAGGTGGTCGTTTATCGATTCATCATAGAAAACATATTTACGTACTAATTTTTAGTTGCCGACAGAAGTGAGGGAGACTTATTTTTCAGCTCCTTCAGTAAAATACAGATATCAGCTCTTGCGAAGTATTTCCAGACAGCAGCAACGTGAGAGTTGTCAGACAAAGTTGCAACGTAAGTAACACGTGTTTTTCAAGTTTAAAAATTAACCCAGCCATAATACATAGCGCAGAACTTTATTCTAGCGAGGCCGTTACTACCGCGCGGGTGAAAGTAAGTAAATCCCAGCCTCCGGGGAATTTCAATACTGCAAAGAAGAATGAGAACCGCTGCCCGAGAGAGTTTTAACGAAATGCCGTAGGATGTCACCACCGGCATCGACTTTACTTCAGAATGACCCACGTGGTCAGTGCATGACGTTTAATTGGCAAAAAATTCCAGTCGAAAAATTTCAGATGAACGGTGCTCCTCGGTTACAACTAAACCATTTGCGTAGATTCTGAAACTTTTAGATTTTATTTCACATATTCAGTGTCGGTTGAAAAAAAAAAAATTTCAAAAAATTTGCCTTTCCATTTCGTCAATTGATATTTCATAAGACAATCCCCGTTACACGTTAAACTAAAAATAATATTGACGACCGGGCTTTCTCAATGATTTATCTTTTAATCGTATATAAAGTTAAAAATGGCAGTTCAGAATTTCTACCACAAAGAACTTAATATAGAGCTATATAACGTGTCGTTCGTTCTCATTTTGGAATTTTAATGTTAAAAAAAAAGGACCAAATTGCCTCAAAATTATAGGTTCCGGCGCTCGGTCACGGCCTCGTGAGTTTTAGACAAAGCGCTCGGATGACGAAGGAAGAGAGTTGATAAATTACTGTCCACCATGTAGAAGCCTTTCGCCTCAAAATATCGAGACATTAGCAATAGTCGTTTCATACATTTTTCAGAAAAAAAAATCTCAGTCCGTACGGTGAAGAATCAAACACAATTGCGATACGAAACATGTTTGGTGCTTCCAGTATAAGAAGATGACTTCTGACATTGGGCAATAGTTGCTCAGTGCCGTAGCCACACACATCCGTTGTGCGTCCTACTTGGTATACGACTCAGTCATAGGTTCTTTCCAACAGGCTCGACCAATCAGGAGCTTAGGTGCTACGAAATAACCAAAGAAAAAATGCCTCGATATATAGACAATAACACAACAATTTTATCTGAAACCCGTCAACATCACAGATGAACACGATATAACGAAAAACAAAGATAAGACGTAAAGATTAAAAAAAAAGAATAATCAACACGCGCATGTATAAACTGTAGGGATTTTACAGGAGAATCCGGATATTTACAATTAGTACATACTTCGTAAAACCTGTTATGACCAATAATGACGGCACGCGCACTTGTTGAATCGGGAAAGCATGGGGCAACATAACAGATTAGCCGGCACGCAGAATGCATGCCTTTTAACTGACCATAAATCAGAGTCAAGAAGCAGAGAGCTTCAAGCGGCTATGGGCAACCGTTCGCTACCGCCGATGCCGGCTTTAAGCCCTAGCACCAGTGTCCTGGTAAGGGGTAGGGTAGTTGCGGCGAATCCCCATACGCGTGATTACTCAATTTCCCATGCCGGGACTACACGATTCCGTTATCGGAGACTGCATCGCACCTTACGACATTGACGTTTTTCCGTTCACCTCGGAGAGAAAAAATATACACGTCACCATATCGTTTTGAATAGGATCACTTCAGAAATTAGGAAAAAAAAAAAAAAAATTGCGGATTACCAAAAAACGAGGTATAATAAAGTAAATGAAAAAAAGTAGGGCGCGCTACGAATTGTAACGATGTTTACCAAACAAACCTAGAAAAGAACCGATGGTAGGGACGGCCGTAGCATAACCCAATTATAAATAGGCGAGTTCAGTGTCATTGGTTTTCTAGTGGTTTATTGTGAACGTAGTTCTCGGGGCCGGTGCTATTTGCCACGCTGTGTGTACCAACCGAAAGAGACTCCAAATAGTGGGAGGTTAAAGACCCTATCGCGAATTCCCCCTCGAAGCCTAGGATCTGGAGTCCGGCCACGTTCGGAATCTATGAGGAGGCGATACCCAGCCGAATCCAACGGGGTATACGTGTGGCTGAGCCATGTGACGTCACTGCGCGAAAATTCTCGAGGTACGACGAAGTCGAGGAGGCCACGCATCGTCGTAGATCTTTACGTATATATCGTCGTACATCAATGTTTTAAGAGTTTATTCCTGTCTTTTAGTTTTTCGTACGAGGAGCAGGGGACGAACAATCTCACGGTCACGAGGTTATGTCGCCATAGACGGGGAACGTCGATGTAAAGGAAACTATCGGTGTGATCCTGCCGCCCCGAAAAATTCGACGATCACGCTCTACGCGATGAGGTAATGTTTGCTCGGTATGAGCTATCTAGCAGCGCGAGACTCGAGCCATCGGAGGCCCCTGTAGATAAAACTCTCTCTTGGCATTGGTCGGTTAGTTAGCGTAGTGCGATTGTGTGGGTTCGTGACTCGCGGAGCTCATGACGGCATGACGTCAACCGACCGTGTGTTATTTTCGAAAGGGGACTTGGAGCGCCAGATAGCCAGCGCCGTCTGGCGCGTAGATCGCGAACTTTCAGTCGCGACGGCCAAAAGAGAGAACGAATATACGCATACGGAATTCTCGAAAATGAGACCTAGCATAGCGATGGGTTGGGGGGGGGGGGGGTAAATTTATAAGAAAAAAAGGTAATTTTGCACCTTTTTTTTTATTCATACCTCTCTCCTACTGGAACGTTTAATGTTTCACGTAGATCCATTCTTTCGATCCAGAATCAGGACACGCCTATCCGAATGGATTCAGCGTTTAGATAGATGAATATCTGGATACCTCGCAGATTTTCGGGGTGAATGTAAACTAAGGTTTCTTTGGAGAGGAAGGGAAAAAGTAGTAGCGAGAGGAAAGAAAGCTGCGAGAAGGCCGAATCGATATATTCTCATTGCAATTGAGAATCATGGATAAGAAAAGTCCAGTCGAAACAGTAAAAGTAGCAAGATCGCGATTTACTCAGAAATAGGTAGGCGGTCTGGTATAAACAGAATTTGATGCCGGGCGAACTGCCGCGACTTCTCATCCCCGTAAACCTTCCCTTACGGAGCTATCAGTGCCGCCCTTTTTTCCTCCTCCGCGTCTCCGTAACGCCCGCAATTTGTTCCTTCGACGAATTCCCACCAGTCAACATTTCCCGTGTAAACAAGATCATTTCCCGACTCCTTATACGCCTCGGTCGAAGAGATGAAAATTTCTCCTGGTCCAGATTTGCCGATTCATAAGCCGAATACGTGTCGTAACGTCAAGGAAGGAGAAAGAGAAAAAAAGCTCGCCCGATAAATCTGGATAAAGGATCTTTTTTATAGTTACTCCAGGCGTCATTGATCTTGGCTATCTCTCCGAGCTCAGTACGCATGCGCACAAGCTAATAAATGAACACTCGTAGACTGTTCCTAGCAACGTGTACCTCTTACTCGTAGACCTGGACGCTGCTCGAACAACTTCACGGTATAAAGTCCGCCGGACAGATTAGCTCGTCGGCGCTATCTCGCAAAGCGGATAAGATTGCAGCATGACAGAAAGTCGCGCGATGAGCGTCATACGAGAAGTTCAAAATGTCTAAGCACGTATGACTATACCGATTTTTGTTGTATATATACAACAAAAATCTGTTAATGATATAAAGAGAGCCGAAGAGAAGGGAAGTGAAAAAATGGATTAAAAAAAAAAAGGTGAAATTTCTCAAAGGTAGTTCGACGGTGATTATACGACGAGGTGCAAGGTCAAGCCGAGAATGCGCATTGGTGCAAACACGCAGTTGAATGCTCGGCTTATCAAATGCACCTCTCGCGAGAGTGACAAGCGATAGATGGAGGACACGATGGGCGACCCCACTCATTCATTCGGTTCATCCCCTCGGCTTCTATGTGAAAAATATATATACGGTATATGTACGTTAAATGCTCTATCCTATATACCGTAGCAATGAGTACCTACGCAGTCGGCCCTACATTAGGGGATGAATAAAGGAAGGCTAGGAACCAAGGGGTAGCTCCCCTATAACAGTGACTCTCAATCGACAACTTATAAATCCAACGGGAATTTTTTATTCGCGTCTTCGTTCAGATCCTGAATATCAATTTTAGGGATGGTAACTGTTTGAGAACCCTTTCAATGTAATCTACAGGGGGTGCAACATCTGCGGTGTCCTAACCGTAGGGATTGGCAGGGTTAGAGAGGAGCTACGAAAATTGCAGGCAGACCCGAAATTCTCTACCCCATTGGCCGGATCTGGGAAAAGACAATGGGATGCGATCGAGGGATCCGATTCCGGAATAGAGTATTCCTGGATACTCTTCGAATTGGAATTTATGTATCTGTATTTCTTCGTATTGCTATAAGAATAGTTACAGGTAGCTTCAGTAGACGATCTACATACTGTACGTATGTGATATATATAGGATATTTCAAACCGCGTCTATGGTCCAGTAAGGGAAATAGTCGATTTTACCACTAGATTGAGAATAATGTGCAAGTGTTTTCTACATGCTGCTAAGACGTACTCAAATGCACACAATGAGACCTGTATCCGTTAGTAACTGATCTACCCCAAGGGGGAACCCAAGTAGGATTGAGGACAGACGTTCCGATGAAAAATTCTGAGAGACCTTGCTGAGGGATGTAAAGGCGTTACGTAGTACCAGTGGGAAATCAGCGACGATCGTCCCTTTAAACCAACGAATTATTTAAAAAGACACAATGAATTTGAATGTCCCGCCAAATATTACCTGCCGCAGTATAAGACACCAATGGCGAAGCGTATTCAATTAAAGTTGAACAAAAACGCACGAAGAAAGTTCATGAGGTGGAAAATGTACAAAAAATAGATCTTACGTACAAAAACTCTGCTCTCGAAAAAGCTTCACGCTATATGGATTTCGTTATGCGTAACATATCGAGAGATGCATTGGCTCCGTACTTACACGAGTCCCGCACGTAGAGAATTTAATTGCATTTGGCATTAATCAGAAAAAGGAAACTCACGGCGGCTACGAGTAAACGAATTCGTGCGTAGCAGCGAGCGAAAAACAACAGAGAAGAAATAAAAGAAAAATGAGAACGAGAGGAGATCAACGCCGACTAATTCAACATCAAAGGAACGTGCCGTACCTCCGCCCCCCTTACCCTGTGCCTCGTGTACTACGAACTTCAAGTCTTTCGTTCGCATGTATGTACATTTGTATTTGCCAAATTTTGCGTTTTCGCTAATAACGAATTTTGGAATTTCTTAACTTGAGATATTACACAATGTACTGATAGTCTCTCTTTCTTTGTCTCTCTCTCTCTCTCTCTCTCTCTCTCTCTCTCTCTCTCTCTCTCTCTCTCTCTTTCTCACTCTCTATTTCGATCGAATACGTTGCCATACCGAACGGATGAGGGGTGAGTACAGACATAGGGGTGGTTAAAAAAAGGGCCATATGGCAGACAGCAAGGGCACCCCTACACGTGGGAGAACCTGGGAACGATCCTCTCCCTTTCCCGCACCTTCCGGTAGCCTTTTTTTTACAGCATCTTCCTCTAGATGGGACGGCAAAGACGCCGCCACGGCACGACACTCGTCTACGAGGACGTCGACATCGCGAGTGCAGGAGCTTCCTGGAAACTCGGTTGCGCACGCATCGCGAACTTTGCGGAAACTTTGTTCGAATATAGCCGGAAATCGTCACGGAGAGAGTCCCTAGTTTTATATAGTTAGACCTATTGATTAAAACGGCTTAAGTTGTAGTTACGATATTCCTTTGTCCAGATAAGAATTGAGATATCACTGATGAGATTCCGACCCACCATTCTTGACCCAAAAATCATACTAAAAAGAATAATAACAATGGCAATATAAAAGGGCGAAGATAGATACTGTGCATGGAACCTGTTTGCTTATGAGTGGGCGAGTCGAGGTTTATGAGGAGGAGGACGTCGTGGGACAAAACTCCAGCTTGGCAGGTATTCCCTTGCGATATATATACATATATATATATATATACATATATGTACACCGATAGGATTTTCGTCGCACTTGAATGTATTCGCCTTGGTGAAACACGAATGCGTATATAACACGTGGGCGAAAATGCAAGGTGCATCGCGGCAGAACTATAAACATGCCACATAGCCATGTTACGATATTCCAGAACTTCTGCATTGGTACTTGATCTCCAATGATCCATTAGCTTTAAGAAAAATTAAGTAAAGCGTCGATTGAATGTAGTAAAAAAATCGTCTTTGTTTACTAAAAAAACGATTTTACGTTTCTTGTACGTTTTGCCGGAATAAATAATGTTGTTTTAATGGAGCCTTTCGTTGCACTACAGTGATCTGCTACTAGGCGGGATAAACACCTGATACTCTTAATTAATTCCAAGTCACACTTCATGCAAATTGTATGCGCCCCAAAAATCGTGTAGAGCATAATATCCATTGCGGCACCCTTACTCGGGGTACATAGGGATGAAAATTCAAAGCTGTAATATTCCTCGACCGTGAGGACTCCTTTGGAATTGTTGTGGGGTCCTACCTGGATTTGGGACCAGGTAGAGAGACTCACCCGGGTATACCAGAGAGAAAGAGAAAAAGAGAGAGAGAGAGAGAGAGAGAGAGAAGCTTGATGTGGGTCCCAAGTCGGGATTCGGAGTCTCTGACCATCCATTTCAGATTAGATGACAGTGGTTCTCCAAGAACGGTTTTCGTAAATTTACTCGCTGAATGTACGATTCACAGTGTGCTCTTACTGATTTGAGAGTCCACAATGACGCAGATCGGATTTGCGCTTGATTATGCGAGTCCCAAAAAGAGGGATGGGTGTTCATTTCTTTTTCTATTTTTAAGGGACTCCCTTGTTGTCCAATAAGGACCTCTATCCCTTGGGCAATTAAAACCCAGTCCATTTCTTTTACCGGAACAAGGAAGCGCACGAGTATATCTTGCTGATCTACCTTGTAATGGAACAAACAGAATTTCATGAGTAGGAATTTTTAAATTTTGTAAAAAAAAAAAAACTTTTCCATAGACCGTTTCCTGAAGTTGACCGAATAATATACATCCACACCTCAAGATGTACAAAAATAAGTAGTTGTTACGAAAATAATAAAAGATTAAAAGTAACGCTCCTAGTTGTTCAACCAGGACCAACGATAAGAGTTCGATAAGAGTTTAAAGGACGCGATAGGAAGTTTCTGGCCGTCCGAAAAATGGGCTTTCGAAGTCTTGGATGAAGATTTTAGTGAAGGTCAGAAGTTCGATAATCCGAAGCTTTTTGAAGAGGACATAATCCTAGACGAATTCGTGAACGTCAGCCTTGCCTGGGCATAAATGTACCTACAAGCAATGGTACCCGGGTAAGGGTATATATAAGGGCCACCACAGGACCGAAGGACTGCCCCATGGGTTGGTAGGGCTTTGGGACTGCATTGTTGAATTCGGGGTAGCCGTACCCTTGGCGAACGAGGGTTGGAACCTTTTATGCGAGGGTCGCCAGGCGGCTGTCGGCTTCGCTCTTTTGTCTGGGTTGCCGAAGCGATGGTAGAGATCCCCCCTTGTCTGTCAGGCTGCCACCCTGGCTGCCTGCCACGATGACTACCCCGTGACTGCCGCGCGGTGGATTCTACGACTTGGCGGCAGTGGTAGTCATCAAGAGCAAGGGACCAACAATCGATGTACACGTGGTTTAATTTTTCTTTGACACTTTCGAGTGAACCGGCCAAGGAGGAACTCGTGCAAAATCACACCAAGGCTGACGGTTACGGTCTTTGCACCACTCGCTGTACCGCTGCAGCTACTTTATCTCGTACATCCTACATCCGTTATCCTGGTACAGTCGACCTTCGAACCTCTACCACCTTCGAATTCTGACGCGAGGACAGGAAACATGCAACACAGATAGCTGCATCCTATAGTGTATAGACAACCGTTTCACAACAACCGGAAGAGGATTTTTCGGATCGTACAAATCGACTAGATTTCCTTGACACATCGATTCGTAAAATGATCGACCTTTGATGGCCATTTAACCTGCTCTTACCTTAACCTACACGCTAATAGGCTCGGCTGAGCGCTTGAATCATCATTATCATGGTTGCGGTTCAAGTTTTGAGAGATTGTGTAGTAAAGTGGAAGAGTTTACTGTTAACTATGGCAAGACAGTGCTTGCCCCGACTACAAGTCAGTCAGCTACCTAGCTACCTAGCGAGCTAGTCAGCTAGCTAGCTATCCAACGGGGTAAGCCAACAAGTAAGCAAGCAACCTGGCTTGGGTTGGGTGTTGGTGAAAGGTGTGGCCGGTTGGCTACACAAGAAACGAGAATGCAATATCTCAACGTAGCATATTTCAGCTATAGCGAAACTGTAATCATTCTACTCCTGCGAGGGATGCAGGAGAAAACACTCGAAATCCAGCTAACAGGTGGACTCGTTGAAAACAATAAACGTTCGGCCACTAAGATGGAATTCCGCGACCTTTGCTTTCGGCAAACGCAGTGCAGGATCCTTTGGTAAGAAATACTGGAACCCTTTACCGTGAAAATTTGGTCGTGATTTCCTACAAAACTTTTTATAAATCACCATAGCCCTTGCACCCCGATTTCTTGTTTTTTTTTTTTAGACCGTCGTAAGGTAAAAGAACTCTTCGGTACAAAGAAAGGAAGTGAGGCAAATACTTCTACACGTATAATAAAGATCTGTATGTACAGGAAGAGTGTACCGGGGGTCTTTAGAACTAATAGCAAAATAGTCAAAGAATTCCGCTCGAGAGTTGAAAAGAAACCGAGCCACTTCAGGCGTGGAGACGTCAAGCTCTCTTGCGCGCTGAACTGCCGAGGATCTGTCTGCCAGTCGGTAAAACAGAACGACGTTACCTCCATCACGCTTGTCTATTTTCTTTTCGTATCTACCTCTGGGAAGCTTTTGAAGATTTCTGGCTTTCGTGCAAAAATCCTTATCTGCCAATCTCGGCGCGATACTCCCCAAGGAGTGTATCGTGGAGCCACTTTGCCGACTCGTGGCGAGTGTGAATTTCACAGCCAGCAGGTTGAGTCTAGTTGCGAGCTGATAGTTGCGAGTGGGAAGTCTTGCTGTAGCGGGACTGTCCTTGTGCGATCGCCTGAGGCAAAGCTGGCTTTGGTATTAACTATTCCCGTATCTTGGCTAGGCTATTCTTGAGCGTACGATTCGAATATTCAGAATTCAGGGTGGAAATTTCATTTGCTTGTCAATAGGCGCTGGACGATTTATTTATTTATTTATGATATATGACCATAAGGAATTCTTACGTGGCCGATGAAAAATATTTATTGAAAGTATATGTAAAATGATCTTTTGCTACGAAATTGATACAGTTCTCAAGATGTTTGTATTTAAAAGTAGTTGGTCCCATCCACGGCCAATAGTGAACCAGTAATAAAGTCAAAGTTTGTTTTTCCAAGGATAGGCGCCAGCTCATAATTTAACAAGAGCCTCGTTACAAATCCATAAACATCTAAGAGCTGGTGATGTACCCAGTGACCTAAAACCATTTATTCCTTTTTTTTCGTACCTTTTGTCCTACCGGGATTAATAGGGTTACCGTCGAGTATGTGCTTTGTGGCGTATAATTGACTTTACGGCACTTCCGTAATAAACGATATACGAGGACGAGCTCCGTCAAAAGTGATGTCAATGTGAATTTTGCAGAATTTAACTGACCTCAAAATATTTTAATGTTTGTTTGAAAAATATTGCAAAAATTAAATCAATTTCAATTTTTCCTTCTCCTTCGGATGACTCGTAAATAAATAAGAGTCGCACGCCGAACCGATAGCGCGGATAACTCTAAAACTAAAATATTCCAAAAATGCGCAATCGAACCTGCACGGGAAAAAAAAAACAAAGAATAGCACGGACCAGCTCGTTCCAGTGCTACTCGTGTCCAGAACACGTGCCGAGATACAACTCACTCCAGCGTATTGGTTGTCGCCAAAAATTCCACAGCTCGGAACTCACGTGGGAGATCCAATGCGACTGGAAGAAATACCAATAAAGGAAACAATGACATCCCCTTGAGTCGGAGTCGTATGGGAAATTATGGCCTCACATAACCAGTGAATTAGATGATTAAGTATCAAATGTCTGCCTTCTGAAATTGTATTTTCAAAAAAAACTGTGCTCGCTTAACGAATCGTTTAAAAAAAATTTGGAGATGGAGAAACTACAAGGTGTTTTATTTTGAAAATCTAGTGTCCTGATAGTGTAACGTTTTTTTTTGCTGACCACCCAAGCAGCATACTAGTTAAGGCTGTAAGAACGACGCCGACGGCGACGTCAGCTTCGGAGAGTATGCTAGCCAGCAAACGAAGCAACCAAGCAGTTAGCTAGTCAGTCGGCAAGCCAAGAGCCAGCTATCCAGCAAACCAGCCAGTCAGCCAGCCAGCTATCCAACCAGCTAGCTAGGCAGCCAGTCAGCCAGCCAGGAAAACAGGCGGGCAGGCAAGCAAGCAGCCTAGCCTAGCTGTAGGAAGAAACGACTGGTTGGCCGGCTGTACTGTTATTTTTAACTCGACGCCGACGCGCCGCCCGTAGTCTAAAACCGTAAACCCTCCTTCCTCCTGGCTTCTGCGACGCCACTAACTTGCAGCCACGTACAGACGCATATTTCGGAGCCTATTTTCAAAGAGCGGGCCTTCTATTTTCAAAGTCGCGCGCGCTCCCCGGCATTTTCCTACGAGAACAGAGCGCGCAGACATTTTCCAATAGAACGAAAAACAGACTCCAAGTTAATTCAAAACTTTGAGGGGGACGATATCGAGCAAGATATATCTCACGAATCAATATAATAAAATAAGGTTATCCATTAAAGAAAGAAAAGATGAAATTCTCGAATCACTTTAATCTCTCCGAGTCTCGTTGCGACGACGGCGACGCCACGTAGACAGCCAAGGTCGCGCCTCGAATTCCCCAAATCGCTCGAGAGCCGCGGCCAAATATTTTTATCATTTTCGCTCGTTCCTATAACGTTTTTGAAACGTAAATTTTCGCAAATTTGAAAAACGATATTAACCCAAGAGGAGTAACGATTATCTGTTTCAATTTTCGATAAACACACATTTTCTTCGTAATTCTCACGATATACAGATAAGATGTTTAATGGGAAGAAAATATTTCGAAACGTAGTTTTCCCGCCCGTAGAACTGACAACGGCGCCACGTCAGTCTTGGATATAGAAAAAGAAAAAGAGATATCCGGCGAAGTGGGGGCAACATAGAGAAAGAAAGAGAGAGAGTGTGTGTGTGTGAGAGAGTGTGAGAGAGAGAGAGAGAGAGAGAGAGAGAGAGAGAGAGAGAGAGAGAGAGAGAGAGAGAGAGAGAGAG
>JARQSW010000441.1:1323575-1348062 GCA_030142375.1 Calameuta pallipes | reverse complement strand
AGAGAGAGAGAGAGAGAGAGAGAGAGAGAGAGAGAGAGAGAGAGAGAGAGAGAGAGAGAGAGAGAGAAACTCGAAATGTGGCAACACAGCGTCAATGCGTTGTAGACTCGGTTCCGTGCTGATACCCACGCTTTCGGCTTCGCCCGATGTCGCTTCGGCAACGAATGCCTCCGAAGACTTTCTACACGAAGAATGGGGTTGCCACAGTGGTGAACGTAGGGTGAACTTTTTAATTACCCTAGTCGCACTTCCTCAATTGGTCAGCCGGTCCCGTATCCCAACGAAAACCTCCCCACGATATAAAAACGATGACTCGCAGAATTGCAATAATAATACGCCTGGATTCCAGGGTACAGTATACAATCATACAAATGCAATAAAATTGCTGTATTTATTAAAAAATTTTGTCAAACTTGTTTTTTCATATCCAAACGTATTCCTCGTATTTCGATCGTGATCGTTTATTTATAGCACGCATTGGATAATCGAACAACGATCAAGTTTCATGAAATCAGAAACAAGTAGCGTTATCGCCACCAGAAAATGTTGGTTGATGAAAATTCGAAAGGCTTCTAGTGCCCCGTAGTATGTGCGCCGTTTCTTCCGACGGTCGGGACAACTTTCTAGTTTAGCTGACGTGTGGTGCGCGCCATGGTGTGGCTCGGGGGCCCGCAGTTGTATATACATATGCGAGTCTCGCTGTGTTCAGTTCTGTGTGGAAGAAAACTGGTTCCAGGAGAATAGAGCAACTGCGCCTTACCAACAACGGCAAGGAACGAGCGCGCTCGACGCCCTCACCTGCGTCAGCCTGGTTCCTTTTCCATCCGTGAATATTTCCAACGTAGCACAGGATGCCGCATTACGTTACAGTTCCAAGGAGACTCCCTTGTTGGAGAGTGAAAATAATTTTTTATGAGACATATAACTATATGAAATAAAAAGGAGCAAAGGGTTTAGGAGTCTCTCTGCATTCTGTGATCTCAGGGCGAACGAACCTTGGGAATTCTGGAAGGTACGGCTGTTCGTCTCTTTCTCTTTTGAAACCAACATTCTCCCTGGACGTTCCGGAAATACGTGGAATTTTTCAGTAGAGAAAGCCTACGTAGTCCGTCGTATCGTAGGACTCGTACGTGGCGGATACGTCGGTGATGCGACGGTACTGTTTTACCGACCGTGCTTCTCGTTACTGTTCGCTCGCATCTAATCTCTCGTAATTCTGCCCGTTTCTTCCGATCCTCTATGGCACGGAACCCTGCTGCTGCACGGTTCTCTATTTCTCTTTCTCCCTCCCTCTCTCTCTCTCTACCTCTCTGCTTCCCTCGACAATCTAGTTGTCTTTCTCTGTCTTCGGGGTAGTTTTCCCCTAGCTGGTGGGCAACGGGTTGATTGCACTGCCGGCCCCGCGTTCGGCAGCTCCCTCTCTTCATTCTCTCTCGCTTTCTTGGTCGCCCGCCCCCTTTATCATCGTCGTCCTCCCATCCTTTTCTCCCTCACTATACACCTCTCGCTTCCTCGCAGCTATACGCCTGACTACCTCGCTTACTCCCTCTCTCTCTCTCTCTGGTTCTCCTGCGCTGGTCTTTCTCTTGCTGACGAGCGAGCGAGCGAACGAGGGGTGGAACAAGTAGGGGTTGCCATGGCAACGCCCCATGCGCGAGTTACGTCCTTCTCTCTCTAGTACGTTCCACGTCTCTCTTTGCCCTCTCTCCGATTCTATCCTACAGGCTGATTCACATTTCGTCGATCTGACAATTTTCGGTCGACGAGACAGAATATATCGAATATCTTTGTCTAGAGAAAATTGATGCATATATGAAAACTTGCGTGGTAAAGACATTCAGAAACAATACCATATTAAATAGATACAGACTTTTATACCAGAAAAAATTACCTATATACCGCATTTATTGTTCTCGCTTAGTCTATTAATTTTAAAAGGATTTTGCGTTTTAATACAAGTGTCAGCTAAGCCAAATTTGTATATCTCGATTCTGGCGCGTTCGCTCCACAGTGCCAAAACGTAGCTTTAACGACATACAATTTTTGGAATATATTTTTTATGAAGAGCCATTTTTCAACTTCGTGACGTTAATCGAAATCATGAGAGAAACGAAAGGAGCGCTTTCAAGGCCTCTGTTGACCGAGTTCAGGAGGCGAGGATTATCAAGGTTTAAAACAGAGCTAAGTACACGCACCGGGGGAGAAGATCGAGAATTACTGTTTCTGAATCACCCGGTATCTCAGAGTCGAGAGTTCCCCTGGACGTATAGATTTTCCGTTGGGGCTGAGCCTCGGTTGGGAGAAGTTTAGTTTCAGCGGGTTGGTTAGGGCCAGAAATGGAAAGGGAGCAGCGTCGGTTTCTGAAAAAGGTACCGTCCCGAAACTCCTGGACGGAAGGAGAGAAGGAAGGATCGGCACAAGCGGCAACGAATGAAGAGACCATGATGCCTGCGAGCCTGAGGGAGTGAACGCCTGAGAGAGAGAAACTAAAAAAACTAAGTTTCCCAAAGAGGGGAGTACGAGAACGTGTAATACGCAGTGCGTAGGAGCCGTGCGAAGGCGGCTGATTCCAGAAGGGAGGGAGAGGAGGGGGGTGGTCGAGGAGGCCTAGATGAAACTTGGGGCGGTCTGCAACAGGGGAGTAAGTGGCGTTGGGGTGAGCCAAAGGGAGAAAATTTAGATAAGCCTGTTTTGGAATTAGACTCTAACCAAGCTTGAAGTCAGTATAAAATTCTAAGACTGCATAGTAACAGACAAGTGGAGAGCAGTCCGATTACTTCTATGAAATTAGTAAAAATTGTAAAAAAATATACAACGGCCACCTATTGCGCTTTATTGTTACCCGTCGTGACTTAAAGTATCGAAAAAAAGAAAAAATGAAGATTATGAATCGACAAGAGCATTGGGCAACAACAGTTAAGTTTCGGTGGGTAAGCGCGAATAGTGTTATATCCTACGGGTGATTATCACTGGTGGGTTCAGGGATCATGCCGGCAATTAGAGGCGTACCAGAGCAGCCAGTAAGCACGATTAAGCAAGTAACCGCGAGGCTGTTACTTGTTAGTTGCCGGTTTTCACTGGTGGCGGCGTTCGGTTACCGCGAACGAATCGCAGTGACAATCAAGTTGCTATATAACAAGCTCTGCCATTGGAGGATGTGTGCGTATGCAAGACACACATCGTGACGCTGCTGAACGCGAAGATCACGAGCGAGCGGCCGATACGTTATCGATAAGCAAGAAAAATACAAGGTCCGACACATGCCGACAACTTGCGGAACTTCTTGGGACGATCAAATTATATAGCAATGCATTTTTACGTGCGAGCGTTAACCGTCACGACCCTCT
This sequence comes from Calameuta pallipes, assembly GCA_030142375.1. Lineage (NCBI taxonomy): Eukaryota > Metazoa > Arthropoda > Insecta > Hymenoptera > Cephidae > Calameuta > Calameuta pallipes. The sequence goes on along the minus strand of JARQSW010000441.1, from coordinate 1,344,715 downwards.
TTATGCTCACGACAGTTCTGACTCCTTTGTAAATTCATAATAGGACTTAATTGGATATTCATATACTATGTCAATGTATATAAAAGATTGTTGAGAAATTTTTCTACCTTTTTATCAATATTTATTTTAAAATATAGCACGCATTATTTGTGAATGTTACTGGATGTCCTGACTATAATTTATTATCCTATGTTGATTGGACAATGATAAATTTCTAAATCACTTGACCAAAATGATTTTTATTGACAGTAGAATACCTTTCTACCGTGTATAAGAGACTATGGCAAAGTAATAAAGAATAATGATAAAGTTTTCAGGTTTGTCTCTCGACTTCCAACCGAAAACATTTTGCGACGTTCCGAGGGGTGGCGTTGCAGGAGAGTTTTTATAGGTGGAAGGTGGAAGGCAGAGAATGGAACCTAGTAGGTAGAGAAGGTAGGGAGCGATCACGAGGAAAATTTTGACTGCTCTTTATTTCAATGTTTACCAAGACGATTGCCCCCTCCTGCTTCTGCAAAGATTCCTTCGGGTTCGCTTTGAAGGACAGCTCACTCTGTACTGTCTGGTGCGATTCCGTTTTGTCTCTTTGTGGGACCCATCTCCGGGTCCTCCAAGAATCAAGAGTCTCCCACGATTTTCATTGTTTCGGAAACTTCCCTATAGGCAGTTTCACGACTGTCTTACCTAATGTTCAGTAAATATCCTGCAACATGAAATTCTCGAACGTACCGAATCTTTGTAACGATTATAATCGAGCAACGTACACGTCTTTCGTTAATGTCATTATGGTATGAAAATTCGAAGAAGGAAATAAAGACGAAGGGTAAGGCAGAAAGAGGAATGAGGAATAAAATAAAGAAAAGATAATAAGAAAGAGTAGCTGATTTGAGTAGAGGACGAAGGTAACAGTTGCGTCCATATGAAACTGGTTTGGAAGGACATGAGACGCGACATAAGAGTAACTGAGTGAGCGAGTGAGAGAATAAGCCAGTAAACGAGAGAGTGCGCGAGTAGACATCCAGCTTAAAAATTCCTCAGATGCGAGACAGACTCAAAGTCCTCTATCCGACTACGAGAGTACGCGCGTAATCTCGACCACAAGTCCGGTGTAACTCCTGGCGTCGTATAGGAAGAAGAGAAGAAGTGACAAGGAAGGAGTAAAGAAAGAAGGAATATTACAAAAAAAAACAGCAAAAGCTCGTGGAATATTCCCGCAGTCGATGGCCGCTACGATCGATACTGTCCGGCCTAACCTAAAATTCTGGGTCGACAATTACGTATAGCCACGTTCGACCTGCGTCGCTCCTTCGCACAGTTCACGAGTAAACGCGAGACGGTCTGAAATAAGAATGCCCTTTTTTCAAGGTAAAAAGTACAGTGACTGTAAGTGACGGTACGTTAAAAAAATGTTCAGGGACAGTCAAAGCGAAACAGGACGCGTTAGGAAAATTCACTAAGGAAAATGTATGATCCACGCGAGGACTTCGTTCCCTCTTCGAACCTTGCTACCTCCACCGATAATGCTAAAAGCGAGGATTCGAGTGTCGGTAATGGCACACCTATAGTACCTACGCAATATATCCAGCTCACTCTGAGACACAGCTATAGTCGAACATATATGTATATATATGGCGCGCCATAGTTCAGTGCGGCGTGAGGAGAGACATAGCTAGAGGGAAAGAGCATGAGAGAGAGAGAGAAAGAAAGAGAGAGAGGGAGTGTGTGTGTGTCAGTGAGTGAGTGAGGGAGTGAGGGAGTGAGCGAGCGAGCGAGGGTTGAGTGTGAAGGGATGAAACGCAGAGTGACGAGGCAAGGGTGGGTTGAAGAGACTGGGGTAGTACAGGGTGAAATAGGGGACGGGAATAGGGATGAAAATGGGGATGGGAGCGGGAGACTAAGGGTGGCTGGTAGATTGGGGGTGGTGCCCGTTCGATAGCGAGCGCACGTGGCCATGCTTCGCGAAGCCGCCGTCGCGGCGCCAACGTCCTATTAACCCTCACCACGTTATACCCACCCGTAAATGCGCAAGCGTCCTGGATACCTTAAAGGACACTGACTCCGTAAAAGCGGGTTCCTTACGAGGATTCTTCGAAGCAATTGCCTCGGCTACGAGGGACCCTTTTTAAGGGTAGGGACCAACTTAGAGGGATTGGCTGGTGCAGCGAACGTAAATTGGTCGAGACAACACGTGCAACGGTTTAACGTTTCTTGCAAAATCACATCTCATGGGAGGATTTACTGGTCCTCTATCGTCATCTCATCAGAGATACACGATAACACGAATACCCGTGGCTGTTATGCGAGCTCACGTTATTATTTCAATTCAAAAAGACCGCGCGAATGCAAGCGCCTCGACTCCGCGTAAACAAACTACTGCTCTTCCACGAAGTGACGACTCTTACGCAATAGTCACTCTTTAAGATTATAACCGCATGCGAACTTACATCCGCCGTACGAGTATGAGTCTCAAGAGAAGCGGGAACGACAAATAAGAATAGGATATCGCACGGCTACTGGCTGCTTTCACGCTTTTCCAACGAACAAACTCCTCCGCTTTCGTCGGTACCACACAACAGTCCGTCCTACCGTAACAGAACCAATAAAAAAAACCGAGTAACATTGATACCGAAGCTATCTCAAAAATATTCCATAAATAATTCCAGGCGAATCAAATAAAATGATCGTTCCGTCCTTTCGTCCGATCGGCTCCTATCAGTCTCGACAAAAAAGCCTGAAACGGTTCGTCTCTCACAGACGTTACGTAATACCCAGGCTACTTTTTCCACGAGAACCCAATTGGTGGATGCTCCAGGAGAGAATCGAGGATCCTAAGTTGTTCTAGCAATGGCTGAGACAATTATCATCCTATACGTATATGTATATCCTTCCCGAGAGAGTGTAGGTACTCGGAGGGAGCAACCACAAGTACATTCCCCGGTAGTATATCCCTGACGAGGAACGTGATAGAATAAGGGAGTCACTGCAGGAGGAAGAGAAGAAGAAACCTACATAAGTTTCCATCGGTATAGAGACGTCACGAGGCAGAGCCGTTGCGTAACTCCAACACGGCCGAAAGCTTACTGCTCGCGATAGCACTCCCACACTAGGAACGTAGCCTTCGTTACGAGACAGGCTGCTTCTTTGAGCGTAGGAGGGAGTAGAAAACAAGGGAGCTCAGAGAGCGGTGCTGTGCGCGTTGTGTTTCTTGCGCGAGTACATATACAAGCAATACGTGTACGCATTGAACGCAAACGTACGAAGGATGAGCATACATGTAAGAATACGTATGTTTGTTCCGTATGCGCCAGTAGAGGTGGAATGTTGCGCAAGTATACGCGTACTTGGAACGGGAGGTCGCCAGCGAGTTCGTAACAGTGAGGCTGCGACGTGCTGCCACCTGTACGCGAGTGCGGGAAGTTCGCACGTGGTTTGGACAAGCGCGTCAGGATATGAGAAACTTCTGCGAATTATGGGGGGCCCCGTTACGTTTGAGCTTGCTAAATTGGGGTTCGCTGGTATCGAGAACGATCGGTTAAGACAAGAAGGTCCGTGTACATGAGCGATCGATAACCGTCCATGGTGAAATCCTTGGCTTTTATTTATTTTTTTTTGCCTCTTTGCCTCACGCCCTTTCTTAAGACGATAAGGTTGCGAGACTCCGCGAGTGACTTTGACGGAAGATTCTGCGAGCTAAGAAAAATTATAACAGCTGACTCGAACGATTCCTTTTTGACTCGCGTCGAAATGACTTGACTTTCTTAAATAAAGATGACTATCTGCGACGCAGACACTTTGCATAGACGTTACCATCGCATGGGAGCGAGAAATCACACGATGCCCCAGTCAACACCAGGAGTGGAGGTGCCTGACTGTTGCCAACTCGAGGGCCAGCCACGGAATGCACTTATTACTGAATGGAGAGCCGGTATCTCCTGCGGCGTTCACGATGCTCTGTCCCTGTCCGACCCACGCGTGGGTTTGAATTTGCATATGATAAACACTCCCCCGGAGTTCCCTCCTCGTGGTATCCGTATCTAGACTGTCGCTCGGACTGCCTCACGGGTGGGACGGGCGTTAAGAGGGAGGGAAGATAGTGGTGCCACCTGTGTGTAAACGCATGAATATACAGCCGGTTGGACCGAAGGGGAATAAGGGGCTAAAGGGATGTTCCTAACCCACGTGGCGGAGAACAGTTTGTCACACGAAAAGGGCATTCACCAGAGTCAAGGGTCAGTTCACACGAACTGTCTAATTGCCGACCTCTTCCAAAACTAGGAGGACATACATTACCTCAATTTACTTTAAATTCAATGAATCCTTAAACTTCCCTCTCCCCCTTCCCTCTACAAGATCCATTCAAGACATTCTCTCAATAAATCTATTACTCTGCCCAATGTAATGCTCAGCTATAAACGATTACTTCACAATCCTCGCGGACCAAATTATTCGCGTATATTTTTTACAAAGACACGAGTCAGTAATATTTTCAAATATATGGGGAAAAAATGGAAGACCGACTCGAACCATCTAGAAACTCGTGCCAATTGCATATCCTAATGAAAATATCAATCAGCGTATCATTGGCACATAAATCCGCATGGTTCGCAGCGCCACGTTGCGTCCGACCCGGTAGGATCGGAAAAGGCGACTGACGCTCTAAGATCGCGCGGCATTCAATTGAATCGAATCACGGAATCGGACAGATGGAGGAGACGAAGAGACAGCAAGAGAGTAGGCACGTGCTGCCCAAAGGAGTGGTGGGAATGTAAGTTATGCGCAGCACGTGATCTTCGGTACGACGTGTGTCCGAGCATTTCTTCGCGGTGGTTTGAGCGCGTATCCACATAGATATGACGTTGCGTTGCGTGTACGTGTACGCGTACGAGAGACAATGTGAACCGGCCTTAAACTATCACGGTGCTTCGCACACGTACACGAGTACCAATATACAAACATATAGTCCAGTTAATACACGTATCCGTGTCGTTCTATGCGTGCGTGTACGTGAGGCTTCTTAAAACGGTGCGAGATCCACGTGGCTGGCGCGCCACGTCCTCGTCCGGTTTTTGCCGATAGAGAAGGTAAACAGAGCAACTGTCACCTGTTACTCATACACAAATAGGCTTCATTCATGAACTCTCACGGACGTACCCGCTCGGTAGTACTACGGTTCCATTACGGTCAGATAATTGATCGCGACTTGCCGACGCTCAGCCGTGACGGTAAATATTGGAGAATTCTCTCTCTTTGTCTGTCCCCTTCTTTATAGGTCTATGTCTCACTCTGTCTGCCTCTCTATCGTTCAGGGAAAATAAAGTCGCGCGTACCCACTCACTGCCTCCTCGTTTACCCATTGTCTGTGGATCTTCGTAAAGAAGTACCTATAAATGTTTCTCTGGACTGTCGAAGGTGTTGGTAATATCGTTGACGTACATACGGTTAGAGCTGGATGAAAATGACATTCGATTGCCAGAAGAGATAGAAAGAGAGAGAGAGAGAAAGATGGAAACGGTGGAGATTCGTAAGTATCGACAGGCAAATCCACTCCGTCGGCTCGCTTCCGCGTCATCCAACACACTGAAACCATGAATGAACATCAAGCTCTGCAGTACGGTGTTTTATCGTGGAATTGGAGCGGCAGGTTCATGTGGGACGTAGTAACGCGTACGGTGAGAAAAAAATGCGAGCAGTAAAATTGTCGCGGCTCCGACCATTGCGAAGTGGTCAGCTGGTAGAATATTGAAGGTCAACGATATAAAGTTCACGAATGACCCGATACCAGCGAGCTATACCAGCACTCTGGCGAGAGACAATTTGGTCGATCCGTAGGACATCGTCGACTAACCAGTACATCGTACCGTTGTAAGACAGATGAGCAATTCTCCATCGAAATCCAGCCAGTCCCTCCAAACTGTATCAAACACGTACGGATTACAATGAGTTTCCAAGTTTCCTCTATACCATGGATACGTTTGAACCAACCAAAGCCAGCATATCATGCGCATCGACGATTCTCATCCAGTGGTCCCACAGGAGACTCGAACGATCTGCACCGGAACCTAGTGAAAACCTCGTCAAACATGCTCCAGGATATGGGGGGGGGGGGGGGGGTCATCTTTGGATGAAGGAAATAGCGAAACGCTCTGGTAGCAGATTTACCAATCAGTCCAATCCACTGGTCCTATTCCTATTACCAGTAACTATTTGGCGTCGCATCCACTAAAAGAGCAGCGCCGCGTGCGACCTCACTGGCAACCGAGCCGAATACGACTGAACTACAGAATGGAAACGACAAAGTGCATTGCATGTGGCCAGAGCGGAATGGGGAGTGGGTAAAGGTATTTGGAAAAGGGCGGGAGGGGTAAAGAGGTGGAGGGAAGGCAGAGGGTGGTAAAGGGAAAAGAGGGATGAGATGTGCATGGAGGAGAGAAGGGATAAAGTGCACTGAGGTAGGTACATAGGTGGATGGCCCCCTTCTCCCTAAAAGGTAGGGGGAGATGAAACTCTCGCTTGGCCAGAGGAGGAAGCAGGGGAGGGGAGGGGGTGTTGTAGTCATATATCCACATCCCTCTATGAACGGGGAGGCTGAGGAAGGGAATGCTTACAGAGAAGTGCAACGGAGGGGAAGAGGACGTGCATCGACAATACAACACGCACACTCCGGGATGCAATCGAGAGCCACGAGAATATATACCTAGCCCACGTGTGTTTATACGTACTTACGGTACACGCGTATGTACAAACCTACAGAGAATCGAATCGCGAAACGTTATATAGTGCATATATAACCGCCAGTACCTTATACTCTGCCAGAATACAGACACGCGAAACTGTGCGAAGTGCATATAACATCCGCGGTCGTCCCGTTCACATCGATATCGTCAGCTGTTGCTTCTGTCTCCGACGAACAGCGTCGCCGATATTTTGTGTTGCTACTGGGCTCCTTCGCTTCTCCTCCGCATATCGCTACTGTGCGAAGGGGCAACGTATGATTGCCTGTGCCAGGTAAAATAGTGGCCAGACTATATACCATTCCCAGACACGTGCATATATCTATACCCTATCTTCGCTCTCTCCTTCTTAACGTTTTCTGTCAGTACTCACAGTCACCTATATCGGTATGTGTGTTAAGTGCCGCAGGAGGGGAGATGCGTCATACTTGAAAACACGTGCTCCTCTCTCTCTCTTCTTCTCTCTGTACTATATACTGCACCTTGGGATCTTTCGACTAAGTTGATTTTAAGAGCATTGCATAATACACATTATTATTGTAAATAACTCGAGGACGCCTAAGTAGGATATTAACCTGTTATAAACGCGGATCCGTAACGAGTATGTGAAAAATGTATTAGGGACGGAGTAGAGTAAGATATAGGGATGGGGCGCTAAAGTGGCACCTGTTTTTAGGGTGGTCATATATACATATATATATATATATGTTCCGAGATGGAAAAAAGAAGGCAACGAACAAGAGCGACAGGTCCTATTGTAACAGGCGTCTTTCATTTACGATCAGGCCCCACGGATCCTTTGTGGCACTGTATAACGGTAGGCGTGAAATTTTTCGGTCAACGGACAATAACAAGTATGGCGCCCGTGGTTAAGGGAATGCAAGAGGGTTGCGTTTATAAGGTGTACCGAGTTAAATCATTAAACGGTAATAAAGAATCGCTCGACACTCCCGTCAAGTCTTGGAGTCCCTGACCTACCGCAAAATATCACTGATCAATAGCTGGCTGTCAAATAGAGGCCAGTCATCGATAACCAATAAATCAATCGTACCGGCAAACGTACATCCAGCACGCATTTCCAAGACCCAAAGCTGTTACGTAAAAAGAATATCGCTCGGACGTCTAAGAATCCTCATAAAAAAATATTCCAGGCATTGCAGAAATTTCATAAAAGCCTATCGGCGTTATTGGCAAAGATCGACCGTTCCTGGTGCAAGGGTCATCGGGTAATCGTGACCCCATCGTACTTTTTCCTTCCGCGTTGCTCTTATTTTCACGGCCATTGACGCGCGTAGTACGTAGTAATCGTGGCCAACAGACTAACCAAACCAATGAGGCCGATATATACCTATATAGATATGTCTACATACCGTGGGCACACGCTCGCGACAGTCTCCCGCTCTCGGTAATCCCTCCCGGCTGAGTGTGGAGGCGATGCATCGTGCCTCGATAGTGGTTTAATCACTGACGGATTCAGAATGGCAAACAAAACAATGCGAGCCGCAACGAGGCCAGTACGACGAATCACCACGTGTTTCCCCGTCAAAACACGCAAGAGACGGTACAACTTGCCAATTCGTAACTTACCGGCGAAATTGTGTCAGCCATACCGTACAGTTGTGCTCTATGTTTTTCTTATAATACCTCTGTAGAGCAGCCAATTCTGGGATCAGTTTCCATTAAAGTTTCTTGCGGATCGGTTACGAACTCTCGGAGAGTAATGCGGAGTACTATGTTTTTGAGAAAAAACAAAAACGTAATTGGTACCGAACTAGAGGAGACGCCGTTTCGTTTTTCCACGTGATAAGAATGGCTGTGATTGGCGTATATAGAAATGTGCGTTTAGCGTACTGGGGAGTCGCGAGCAATAACCAGCAAACTCTACGACTGCCATTGCTGCTGGACTTGGTGTGGCATATCGCGCTATGCGCTGCGACTTTCAGAGGAGGCGGCGGCGGTAAACAACAGCGACTGCACATAAATCAAGTCCACGTGAGCTTTTCCACGGCAAAACTATGCGTCGGGGCGAATTTATGAATGGAAACTCTATTGACAGATCGTGTGTCGATAACTCTCATTAATGGGCCGTCGGGTTTTACTATACTACGAGTCTCATTGTGCAGAGAGATAGAGAGAGAAAGAGAGAGAGATAGAGAGAGAAAGAGAGAGTAGGGATGTTACAACACCTCTCGGTCAATAGTAGAAATTAGCTACGATACCGAGGAACAGTGGAGCAACTTGTCAATATTGTATAGCACGATCATTTTAATGATATTTACGTTGTGATATAGGAGATCGTATGCTCGTGTATATGTATGCACAATTGGGATGTAAACTAGTGGCAGTGCGATAAATGAGTCGTTTTGTATTTTATACTGTTTTCAGAATTTTTTTCAAATTTGACAGTTCGCGTATATCTGCATTTTCGTGGGATTACGATGTTTCATAATCATTTCAATCGTCAGGGAAAAAATAATGAGACATTTTCCTTAGAGAAATATATGAAAAGCCGAAAATATTCGAAAAAAAAAGCATAATGAGCCTTTCGATCGCATTTTTCGCAAATACACATCTATGTCACGAACAAATAGAGATCGACAGGACCCTGATGTATCCATAATTTTCGTGCCTAAATTTCGGTGCCTTTCGTGCTAAGAGACTAGGCATATATATCGTTGATACGTATGGTATACCCACCGTAAGTAAAAAAAAAAGGAAAAAGTCCATTTAATATATTATAGCACCCCACGCTGAAAATATAAATTTCGGAATAATCTTTTTACGTAAATTGAATTTAAAATCTTCTCGAGACACTGTCTAATCATCGCAGTCACGAATTTTTGGCATATAACGCGATCGATGGTACTTTTTCGAAAAATCGATGGTTCCCCTCGTACCAGTAGGGTGATCCGAAAAAAAAATCACCCTTAAAAACATCCCCTAGGTGGGTTGTTGTCGTCGCTGTAACCATAGCGACGCCTGCCCCCTTGATGGCCGGTCATAACTGTTCCCCCTCCTATAACACAGCTCGCCCCCCTCCACACCGCCCAGCTAAGTTTCCTCGTCGGCTGGCCAAGTAAAGAAGAGACTCAGCTTCGGCTTCAGCTTCAACTTCAGCCTCAGCATCAACGTCAGCGTCAGCGTCAGCATCAGCTTCAGACTCTGCTTCTCTGTAGGCTCTCTCTACTGGCTCCCACTCGCCTCGAACTCGCTTCAACTCACATCAGCCCTGATCCAATGCCCCCTGCCCCCGCCCCCCGCGGTTCCATCCTTCCCCGAACCCCCGCCACTCATCCAGCCATTCCTGTCGACCCTGCCTCCCCCAGCCCCCGCCTAGCACCCATTCCTCTACGGTCTTTTCGACCTCTCTCTCGTCTCTCACCCCAGCCCCACCAACGATCCGAACACCGTCTCACTCTCTTTGCGAGCGCCATTGCCTTCCATCCTGCCCCCACCCGCCGCCCCTAGCCGTCCCTGGCCAAGGAAACGCGGGATCGCTTCGAATTCAAACTACCGAACACGAGGTTACCACGCGTCAAATCTGACATTCCACGACGATGCATACGAAACGGCCGAAATGCCGGCTTTAAGGATTTTATGAGAAATTCACGATTTTTTGACGATTCTCAGATCGGAGTGGCTGTTTAGTCTTAAGCTTGTATTCGGGTCATGTCTGAGAAAATGTGTCTTAGAATTTCATAAAAATATTGATCAACTTTTTTGTTGATATTTAACATTTTAAAACGTTTTTAGAATTATAGGAACAACCTGGCAGGGTTAATGTTTCGAGGGATGAGAGTCTAAGAGGGTGAACGTATCGAACGTTCCCTTTTGCCAAGAAATGGAAGAAGGATTTCTCGTGGGTAGAAGCGAGCGCGATAGCAAGAAACGTTATGTCACGGCTTGGCTATGATTTAAGATTATTTGATGTCTAAGAATCCTTGCGAGCGCAAGCAAGAAACATTGGCGAGAGGATTCCACTAGGTTGGTTCTTCTGTCATTTTTCGCAAGCACAACTGTCATCGTAGTTTCGTCCTGGTCGATTGGTCGGGTTCGATTATTCGATGGATATTCTAGGAGAGACAGAAGCAAGTCACGAATCGTCCCTGTCAGGAAAACACACTCCGACGAGAGCTCACTGAAAGGTCTGGAATAAATTCCTGGGGATTTATCAATATTCCTCGAACGACAGCAGTGACGTTCGATCCTGGTTTGTAGATGGTGAATAAATGCCTGGACTCGCTTGAAACCTCAACCAAAGACAGTCTCATACCGCACAGAAACTCACCTGACCAACGTCGCACCACATTATTATTTAGCTGGCACTGATGACAGCATCTTGGACCGTTCGTAAACCATATATAGCACGGAATAGTCGTAGATTTTCAGTGAGAAACCGTCTGTGGAAAGTCCGAGGTCGCAAGGTGTCACAGTCTCACAGAGCCAAACGCTACTCGTAGGAACACCACACGATCACTCCGACTGAAAAACAACTCTCACCGACGACCCTACTGGCTAGCCAGCCATGCAAAGCATTACTGAGTACTCTGACAACAGTCTTCACCGAGTACCGCCGCTCGGTTTTCCCCCGAGCTTGCTCGGCTGTTTCCGTCAGCGTTCGGCCCACCTGCACTCCGGCACGACGGCACAGCAAGCCAGGGCCGTCTACTGTTAACTGGAAGCCCGATCTACAGAGTTCGCAGCCTGCCTTCCAGCTTGCCTACCTGCGTGCTTGCTTGCCTTCCCGAAACTACATCCTACCGAGTACAGCAATATACTCTGCTGTAGAGAGCCTGAGACCCTCCAAAATTAACGGGCAACGTTCGTCCACGACACACCGTTGTGGTTGACGTTCAAGGGAAAACGGGGCCAGGTCTCTCGAAGATTGTTTCTCTACTTTCGGATGACCACTCACCACTGCTGATATGAGCTTCCTGCGACTTGCAAACAGCATTGCTTTTAATAATTTTTCTAAATCGAAGGAAAATCATTGAGAACACTTCAACAGGACACTGTCAAACAAGTCATTTCTAATATCCAGATGGAGGTAAATGTACATTTAATATTATAACCTAATTTCGTACTGTTTATATCTCTACAGGAGCTTCTGTTGTTAGCTATGAAGTTTGATTTAACCAAAAATAGATGCGAACAATCCGTACACGGTGAGATTGTTACCTGATGCGGATCTGTGAATTCTCTTACTCCTGGAAATGTTAACTGTACCTGAATGAACGTAGGTAGAATGACCCCGTTTATTATCTGGAGGGTCGTAAAGTCTAAATGACAGACGCGATGTAAAGCGCTACCGAATGTACGTACTTACCTAATATACAATATATATCTATAGATAGATAGATGGTTTATAGACTTAGTAATACTATACTAATAATCGCTAGTTCCTTTTTTCTGATTTTTCCAGGACGAGTCGTAGGACTGTTTCAGGATAGACGATATACCTTTAAACCTGTGTCCAACCGGTATAAGGACAAAGACAGATCGTAAAGTTAATTTACTATTCCAATTAAAGTTCTGTGGTAAGCAAACAATTAATACAAACGAATAGAGGGTAGTGGCAAGGTAGAATAGTGGAAGTGGCAAGTGTATAAAATAAATTATGATACTTTCCACCTTACAGTAAGATCGTTCATCTTCTTAATTTATGATGCTCGAGGACAAAAATTTTTATTGAGAAGAGCGCATTCAGAGGGTAGAAAGTACTAAACGAAAGAGGGAATAAAAAACAAATAACGATAGCAGAATTTATGCTTTGATTGAAACGAACCGATGATGGCTCCCTTTTACATATTAAGAAACGTATTTATAGATATAGAAACATTTTTCGACCCAGCTACATCGAACAATTTCGAAAATATCGCGTTACCACGTGGAACGCGCGTGCTGAAAATTTCGCGGTCTTTACCGTGAATTCACGGTCTACGAATAGTATTTCTCTTGAGTCGTTTGTACCGATAGTGAAATAGGCAGATGCGCACGTGATTTTCAACAATTCTCATAATATAATACCCGCCTCTGAAAATATCGACAGTTTATAAAGTGCGCCTATCAGGTTACACAGTCCAGATTCCACTACCCTATACTGTTTTGTTTACGTTCGGCTACGCGCTCACGATTATAGGTTACGGCTTTCGTATTATTACTGTTTTATTTATTCGAGGACGATGCCGGCGCCCATCCATTCAGCATACGAGAATGCATATTGTAATTGAAATGAAAATGTATCGACACGTTGTAACTAACGAGATGAGAGTGAGGGTATAAACGAGCAATTCAAAAAAGGGCATATAAATTAAAAACTAAACGTTAAATTCTTATAACCTCATAGTAAAATTGATCGAACCACTGTCGCTGATGGACATTGTAATCTTGTCTTGAACTATTAACGCATTAAATGTCCATTTTCTCGCTAGCTAATGCCAGTTGTCGTTACTGTCTCTCTGAGCTCCGTTTGACTACATGTTAAAAAAAAAATGTTATATGTCTCGAATATGTTCTTTTTTATAATATGACGATTGTCAGCTTCGGGGTCGTGAACGCGATTCAGCTCAATGAAAATGAAGAACTGTAGACACATGTGGATTCATATAGATATATGTTAATCGAATGACAACTTAATTTATGCACGTATTACGTATATACACGCACGCCGTCACCGCCGAGACTTTACACCTGTACCAGAGCCGTGTTAAGCACATTGCATAACCTGCGGGTAGCACGAACCTTGCCGTGGATCGTCACGACCTGTAACAAATTTTCAACGAAACGAGTGGAGGAAACGTTTCGTTTTGGTAGCGCGACATCGATTCACTGCGAATCGATCCTGTCGCCCTGGAAAGGCTTGGAATAGTGGCAGTGGAGTCATCGATACTCATCAGTGTCCTTAAACTCACCAGAACAATGTTTTCAAGAGGATAGAGTATGGCGCCACCCTTATTGAAAATTAAAAATCAACATTTATTATGAAGATTTCATAAGTTGAAAATTTTACCTAATTTCGATGTAATATTTATCGCTACGTATTAAAAAAAAATAATAATGAAGGGGAAATATGCAAAAAAAAAAGAAATTTAGAATTTTTTTCTAATTTCAAATGACATTTAAATACGCGCGTTTCAACAGTTTAGGTTAGTCAAGGAGCCCCCTGACGCTGGGGCCCCTAATCATGAACCTAGCGCTGCTAGGCCTAAAACCGCCACTGACGGGCTGTATAGGCCTGGCAAGCTAAGCGTCGGCCGGCGTTCACAGACAACGCCGCTCGCCGATCACGTTATACCGTCCTGCTGTACACGACGAGCAACCTAAGAAAATTCATCGAAAACATTTTTATTATTTCCCGCTGAAACGGCGTGCGCTGTCGCGATTTCGGATGCACGTAGCGATGCGATTGGGGATGGTTCACCGATTTTTGTAGGCTAGAATATGCGTCGCGGTGGGTTTGACATGTTACGTGAAATATTTAAGTGGGTAGGTTCTTTCGGGTGGAAGAGAGACAGAGAGACCTCGAACGAGAGAGTGGAACAAGGAGAGAGAGTGGAAACCGTTGGAAGGCCGCGTAACGCCACGAGAGCTGTCGTTTTCTCGTCGATGTTCTCGCGTCGTGGTTGTTGCCGTCGTCATCGTCATCGGCGCAGCAACGTGCTTCGTGACGACGACGTCCATCAGGACGACCTAGTCGGGGACGAGGACGAGGACACGAATCAGCGCGGGAGAGAATGAAAGGTGCGCAGGAGTATTTGAATGCGTTGCGGGCTTTTCAGTACGGCCGGTCAGGCAGGAATCGACTGGAGAAACTTTGGACTCCATGTTGGAGACATATGGCTATGTCTTTCCTGTTGAACTATACAGAGTCAGAGTTCCAGGGAGATACTGGCACTACCACGGCCGGCGGACTCTGCGTCATTGCATGGCTGACTCGGTCGGACTGACTCTGCTAAAAGTCAGAGACTCGTCGCGACTGACTCTCTCAGCTTATTGCCAACGATGCGCAAACAATTCTGCTTTCTTGAGCTCGGCTGACGACGTTCCTAGCATCGCTGCGCTTATACGACGACGGCTGGCGCACCGACGGACACTACAGAGATGCGTTGATCCACCGTCGCAGGGCGCATGGACGTACATACATACCTATTTACTATGATCTAAAATATCGATATATTGTGTAATAATTTTTTTTCTTTAAATAAGCCAAACATAAACATTAAGAATCCAGTGATTATAATTCGTACTTTCGAATTTAGAGAAATACTCTTATATTATTTTTTAAATTACTTTCTTACTTCTTGCTTGGTAACTAATCATTTGCGGATGCTTAAAAACATTATGATTGGAGAACGGCTCACTGTTCACCTCCTTGAGGACGATTGTCTTGTATTGCTAGACATGCGTCCCGCTGTTCCGTAATTCGCCAAGGCGAGGCGCCGTATCGAGATCGTTCCGTAGAAACGTGTGAGAATCATAAAGGCGTATTTCTATTTACATAAATAAACACGTACGCCCGTCTAGCATGAGTGGACCGTAAAATCATGTTACGCCAGTGCAGCTACAGAGGATGCCGAGTCGGGTCAGTTTTCCTGTCATTCCCGTGCACCAGGTTGCAACTGGAAGCCCTTCCAGACACCTTCATCCCTTGGTCCTTCCGCGTAGCTACAAGACATCTACTCTCTCCCTTCACGCCAGGTATTATACACTCACCCGACAACCTAACAAAAAAAAAAAGATAAATTCATAATCGAATAGAAAAAATTAATATTTTTAAATCATTAAGCAAGGAACTTTATAACTCGATTTTGCCATTAATGAAAACTCAAGTTCTATCTTTGATAATATTTTATCGTTATCACGTGCCAAGATTCTATTAACGAGATAAATATTTTTTTTTTAGAATTTCTTACAAAATCTTAACAAGACTATGAACAATCATAGCGCTGTTTATCATTCGTATATGTGCCTCTAAATTCTGCATTGATGATATTCATCAATCTCAATATGTTTTACGAGATACCAGATAGGATATGAATAATGTTTACCTCTCGATAACTCACCCTACGTATCTTCATCAGAACAATCAAATACTTCACCTGAATTCACCAGCTTGCAAGAGCATCGTATTACGTTTACATTCCGGACCTCTAGTTTTCTAACTTTCTAGACAATACCAATGAATAAACAATCGACATCATGAATCATTGCTTTACTCCAATAAAGTCACGTCAATGACTCGATCCCAGCTCGACAACATATTACGGCACGAGCAACACTCGACCTCTTCATTCGTCACGTTCAAAACGATTATCTGAATCATTGATGTGAATCGACGAAATGCTCTTAAGAATTATTAGACAGCGTCATTGCGCCTCGTACGATCTGTCTTATTAGCACCGATCAAACACTTATTAATGATTCCGATCGGTAGTAGATAACCATTGAGACCTAAATAGATCTCTTTGGATAGGCGTAAAAATTAATTCCGGTGCTGAGGATTAGTCATCCCATTTGAGCAGTCTGTTTGCAAGAGTAAAAAAGAAAATGTAATCTTATTTACATATAATAATAAACGGCACGCGTAATTTGCGATTTAGTAAACGAAGATCGAAAGCATCGACGGTAAGTTGGTCCACGTCTTATCAAAGTCGCTGAGGGCGATAAGGTTATCTTTATCATAGATAAGTCATTTTTAAGTTTGACTTATTATTATCACCGTGAAACGAGCATAAACGCAACGCGATTTTTTCCGTATTTTTACAATACACATCGCAACTGTATATACATACATACATACATATATATATATATATATATACCGAATATAAGTAAACATTTTTTGTTTATCAAAAATTCTACTGTATACGAATTTAGTATATTACATGAATTTTGACAAATTGATCGTCGATAATCATCAATAAATTGTCATAGACACCGCAAGATGAAATCGAAGTTGTCAAGATTCTGCAGAGATGGCACGTATGCTGCACCAATTGTCACGTATTATTTTCAACGAATTACCTTCAGTTCCACAGTATACAGGAAAGTAAGAAGAATCCAAATGACACAAGGATAGCAGCAGATAGGGATGCGTCCGTAGTCACAGAATTCAACCCCGTGCCACTCTTTAACCCTGACCTCGCCATAAAATATACGGTGAAAAAGACTTTTCCCTTTACGCACGAGCGACTGGATCGAACTCATGAATGAACGGAGCTCTATTTATGGTGGGAATGACATTTTATCGCTGTCGCGAGAGTTGTATGCGACAGAGTACGTACGACCTTAAGGAAACTCTTCCAAGTGTTTCGCGAGACTTTATTACATAACAGCGTAAACAGACAAGTCCTTAAAGAGCCAGTAAACATTCACATAAACCCGACAAATATATCTCATTTGTGACACGAGCAGCCATTGACCTTAAAGGAGGGAACCCCTCAGGGACTAGGTTAACATAACGCATACATGGTAACATGTATGTGACACAATGTTGCTCAACGTAAAACTGTATTATCAAAACAGAGTAAAGAGAAGAGAGAGAGAAAAAAGAAGCAAAGTAGAGGAAACAAGAGAATAAACAGAAAAATGCTGTTTATCAATGAAAAGGTCAAGCACCGTTAAGGAAATTTTAACCCGTGGATTAACAGGTGTCCGAGAGAAAAAAAAAAAGGTCGGTTCACAATGCTCGACGACACGCGCCGTGAAAGCATTTTAAAAGCGACGGTATGAGTGCGCGTCCCGGTAGGAGGGTACACACCCACGAGAGCCAACGCATACCAGAAGCCCCGTAGTCAATAAGAGGCCGCTGTCGCCGATTCAATAAGAAACACAAGATATTTCGAGAGATTTATAATGCATGGACCCCGGACCGCGTGCGACACTATGCGGCACGAGCGTGGCGGAAGGAGATGAGAGGAAAAAGATAGTGAGAGGAAGAGAATGAGGGAATGAAATATAGAGAGAACGAAGAAGGTGGTGGTGGTGGTGGTGGTGGTGGTAGAGGTAGGAGGGCGGACAGGGTGGAGAGATTGAGGCAGGTCAGGCACAAACGAGCCGCCCAAACGACGCACCGAGAAGCTTACGCAATCGGGTATATCTGGGGAGATTAGTTTTACGACACTTCGGTTCCCGTTGTCGGATTTCCCCTACCAGTTGGAAACGGCCTGCCGGCGGCCACGCGCCAAATCATTGTTGCTTGAATATTAATCACCCTGGCTGATAGCCCGTGTGTACTAAGCTTTACGCCGGGAACCGTGAAATTTAGTGTAGGTCACGGTGAATCCCGGCTGTTAACGACGTTACTCAACTTTTCAACTTTCCGACCACTTTCCGATTTCGCCTCTTCTCTTTGCCTCTTAGCCTTCTTCCCGTCTATTCTTTTTACGTTGAATTCTCCGTTCCTTGCGTTACATGCTCGGGCATCGACGTAGCGACGGCTGCGCGTGGATCCGTACCGCCGGTGGGAGCGATAACGGCTCAGTGAACTGCTATGAATATTATCCTTCGTTATTGGATATACTGCTTTCTTTTTCTTTTTGCATGGCAGTGAAATTTATTATCTATCATTAATTAATTGCTATCGGGTCGTCAATCTTTGCGCTCGTTTAGCGGAAATCAATGACCGATTTAACGTATGATAATTGCTTTACGGATCTTGGTTTGATTTGTCGATCGGTCGGCTATGCTAACGTCACTTTGCGGTATAGGCCTTTGGCAAATAACTGTATCGGCTTGAAAGTATATTATTCAATGGGAGGTACGAGAGTATCGAGCTCGTCTGACCGCATAACATGCTGTTACTACTGTAACTCAGTTTATGAGATAACCATGGATAACACTCGGTATCGTATGAAAAAAATACAGCTATCGAACACTTTCGATATAAAGAATCGATCGAACGAGTTAATCGGCACTTCAATCTATGCCGTTTTAATTATCACCACAGTGGATGGGGAGCGGTACAGAAAATCCGTCCTTTTCACCTCAGTATCGATCGTTTCACGTGCGAACGGGGAAACGTTCGATCGCCCCAGCAACGGACAACGTTACGACATCAGTGCGAATGGGTTTAATAGCGAGAACGAAACACGGCCAGCCACGCATGTGCTCTATGCACCTACGTTGTTCGCAGTGGAAGATGTCCGGTATATCTACTATAGAACTACATAATATTCAGTTTGGTAGCGAAGCCAGTTCAGGCAGGTAGGTACATACGTAGATAGGCAGTCAGGCATACGGGAGGTTGACTCGCACTACTGGGCATCTCAAGGCTGCCCGCTCGGTCGCATTCCAAGTTCCAACCAGCGCCATTTCTCTCTCGTATGCCGAAGCGGACTGTCCGTGCGCCGTTCCGCAGCTACCTTCAGACTGTCTTCCTCTACGGCACAGAACTTGGACTCGATCGCTATTCGTATAATATACATATATAACGCTAAAGCGAATACTCTATCGCAAGGCGGACTCTCATCAGCAGCTGTCCCCTCGACTTGTTGAATCGACTTCCTCCGTCGGGAACCTCACTGTGTTCCTTCCTTTGATTTTTTTTTTGTATCTCGCGGTGGAATTGCCGTTCGAGATTTATACGTTTATATATATATATTTGGTATTAATGCTTAAAATATGAAATTTCGTCAATTTCTTTTCTGTCTTCATTGTCAAACTCATCTTGCCGCTTCATGCGCGTTTCGCTGTGAGCTTTGTGGAGCAAGGTGCCCTCGGTACGATGCAATTCCGTGGCCTACCCTGAAGTAGGGCAGCCGCTAGAGAGTCGGAATATACAAGTCGCCAGTCCCCACCAACTTGCAAGACCGAAGCCAAAGTGGTTCGCGCTATTTGGAAACCCTTCGCGCAAGCGTCGTATCCATAGGAGCACCTGACGCATGTGCGATTGGATATGCGTTGTAAGATGCATTACATATGAATTCTGCGAATCGCGCATGCGCAAGGGAACTGTAAAATTTGTGGCGAATGACATGTAAGAATTAAGAAAATAATTTATTAAACAAAGTGTGATGTCGATATATGAAAATTTTATTGTACGAAAAATTATTAATAAGTAATTTTTTTTAATCGCCGAGATTCGCATTTCTTCTTAATGATCTTGCAAACGTTTCGCATACGAGTTTAGAGAAAAATTCATCCTGTGACTCACTGACGCGAGCGAAAATAACATTTTTTTCTTGCCATTCGTCTGTGCTTTCGCGTAGCTGTGTTGGAGCGACTGGCGAGTGAACGTGTTTTGTACGAGTCGGTAATGCGGGATCGCTAACTTACCGATTGAACAAATTTGGTATCGTCTAATATCATGGATGAATAGATCGTCAGTGACGCTGACATGCGGTTAAATACTTTCCTTAGGACCGGCAATAATCATCGCGTGGCTGTTCCCACTAATAGGAGGACCTAACCAATTCTTTGGAAGGACGTAGGAATTAGGCAGAAACGACCTTCCCAGGAATGCTGCAAAGTAGTTCAGGATCCCAGGTCAGCCCGGAAATCGGGTAAATAATATGCTATTGACTGAATTGGTATGAAGAAATTTTTAATGTTATATCTCTCGGATACAGATCTATATTATCGTTTAACTAATGAGAGTAAATACTGGCGCTGTTACAACGGGCGAAATCCATTTTTGAAAAGTCGCCTCAAGTACCGCCATGGTGTTTCCATCTGTCATTGGTCGAGTAAAATGCGCCTGGCGGGAATAAGGAACATCCGTGGCACACTTAACTGAGTACTGAGTCACAGCCAGCCACAAGCAGCGACACACTTTAGCCAAGAGTCAACCGCCACTCCCACCCCGTTAGGCTGCCGCGTCTTCATCTTCTATTATTTTCCGTCCCGCCGTAAGATTTCCTTTGTCTATTTGCCGATTCAATGTCACCGCCAGCAGGTGGTGCCTATCGCATATATACTTGATACGATTTCGAATACAACGAATTTCTTATTCAACGCAGTACGTTCCGAGCATTTTATATTCATATATTAGGCTATTTTTACGGCTGATACAAATGTAAGTAGAATCCTTTAATTTTCCTATGATTCTGAATACACGGTACTGAAGTAATCCGAATGTTAATTAAGTTTTTAGATTTTAATAGTTTCCTCACCGTGTAGCATGATTTATGCGAAATAAGGTCAATTTACAGTTTAGCATTTTTTTTTCCACTTTCTCAAAGTTACGAACTCGGTATACGTAAAATATATCATCGCGTCAAATTAATATTTTCCTGATTTCATTTTCCACGTACATACTGTATATAGTTATAGATACGAAAAGTACAATCTTCGCGTACGTATATGTCTATAACCATTTCAAAATCTCTCTTCTTCTTTTCTTTCTCTCTCTCTCTCTCTCTCTCTCTCTCTCTCTCTCTCTCTCTCTCTCTCTCTCTCTCTCTCTCTCTC
>JARQSW010000441.1:1227966-1323475 GCA_030142375.1 Calameuta pallipes | reverse complement strand
TCTCTCTCTCTCTCTCTCTCTCTCTCTCTCTCTCTCTCTCTCTCTCTCTCTCTCTCTCTCTCTCTCTCTCTCTGACGGAAACCTCTTGCGTATTCGCGTAGTGCGACACGACGTTAAGAAGTTCTTAGCATTGGCGTCGTGCAATCCTGCAACCTTCGAGGCTCAAGGATCCGTCCGGCCGCGAGTCGAGCCAAGGACGCCTGGCGCGACCGAAATCCTAAAACTCGACGCAGCGACTCGTAGCGCGGGAACGCGACGGCAGCTACGAGAAGAATACACGTTCATATTTAAAGGGAACTTCCTGGTGCGATTTGGTGGGAGAGAAAGAGTATCAGGAGCACGTGCTCCGCGTTGTATATTTATCAGTCAATAAAAATCGATAAAACAAAACAATCGATGGTACGAAAATTTCCAAAGAATAGAGTCCCGATAACTTTTCAGTAAAAACAGGTAAAACGTGGACATCAAATGTTTATAAAGTATGACAAAATTTTTCTGAAAATTTATAGCTAACAGCTACATCGATATAACCCATGCTCGTACGGAGAATCGATAATTTAATTGGTCCCACAACCGAAGGGATCGTAGTTTAAAATTTGTTTGATTTGCCGCAACCACTGCGCGGTCAGTAGAACGATTCTGTCAGTGGTCAGGCTGCATCCATGTGAAGCCAATCGAACGCGACCTGTTTAACTGTGCGGAAAGGTTAACCTACCTGCGACAACGAAGCATGCACGTATCTGCGTCCATCAGTGGAGGGGCGGGGGAGGAAGAGAATTGAAATGCACAACGTATAGGTGACCTTGCCTGAAAACACCCCTCCGATTGATATCACCGATCGATAAGGATCAATCAATCGTATCGAGCAGTGATTATACCGATAGTTCACGCCAATGTGTTTACCACTTGAGAGTATATATGTAAAACCGGCAGACAATAACAATCTTGGTAAACGTCATGGAGCAGAGGATCGCTAAGGTTTGAGATATACCTATAGCTATATCACCAACAATTAAACTAATGCCAAGTAATCTGTTCCGTGGAACGAGGAATGGTTCTGTGAATGGGAAGGAACTATTATCGCGGCTGCAATACCATACGGTAGTCATACTCCTTAACAATAAGACGGAAAGGTAATGAGAAGATTATAGAAATTTGTGTATAATAAAAATCGTTCAGATTAATGACGAAACTATCCGTACGTATGCATTAAAAGAGAAAAGTATCCGAAGCCGTAGCTAAGAGTGACCATAGGATGATATTTTTTTTGTATGCTTGATCGCTAAAGGGTGTTATTATCCCATAGACGCATCACGGGATGTCTCTACGCGAATGGTACTATTTTATCGTCAACAGTGATGTTCCCCGTAGCTTGTCTGTGGAGCGTTGCGACTGCAGTGCGGGACTGCGGCTGTGCATCTGACGAGGGAGCATCGTGTAGCGAGGTGCAGAGGCCTGAAAGCGCGAAACGTGAGACCGAGCGAGTAACAACGAAGAGACCGACTATAGTCGAAGTGCAACCACGTGGTCGTGGACGGTCGTCGTCAACGTCATCGCGTTTCGCTCGCGCCATGGTAGGGAGACTCTCTCGGCCCTGGCGGCAGCCAAAACCAAACTTTTTGACGTTTTTCGCGTCCCGTGGAATATGGACATACGTCAGCCACGTGTGTGGGTAATG
Source organism: Calameuta pallipes (assembly GCA_030142375.1). Classification (NCBI taxonomy): domain Eukaryota; kingdom Metazoa; phylum Arthropoda; class Insecta; order Hymenoptera; family Cephidae; genus Calameuta; species Calameuta pallipes. The sequence goes on along the minus strand of JARQSW010000441.1, from coordinate 1,321,797 downwards.
CGCCAAGCAGAGAAGTCTTCAGCCATTGGTGAACGGGTTGGCCAATGGCGTAAGGCGAAGGGGAGATTCTGCTGCTCGACAGGGTTACATGGTGGGGTGATAAGGTGGAACGAGGGAAAATGTTTTAGATGGGGACATCGAGGATGGTTCCTGGCTTGTAGTGGGGAGAAAATACGATGGAGGGGGATCCGTGGCGTGAGTACTTTGGCCGAGGGGCGGGGGGGGGGAGGGAGTTAACTGAAGTAGGGGTAGTGGGAGTGTGGGGTTGCTGTGTGAGAACGTTACGAGACCCGGTCGGCAAGAACGTCGGAGACTAAACGTGCTCGAACGTTGTCCGGGGAATGAAACGACGCCGTGACGGGATGATGCCCACCTTGATGACGAAGAAGGGAAAGGCTGTATGATATTGTAGGTTAGGTTAGAACCGTGGAAAAAGGAGCCTTCTCTGTGGTAATTTGGATTTTAGAGGAGCTACGAAGGTAGGCTGCAACTTTGAAGAGTTAGATTTTGAATGTTGAAGATATAGGGCGAATTCGGATCGATTGATCCCCTCCATCTTGATTTTATTCGTAGAATTGTACACATAATTTATTGTAAGTTGAACATTAGAAGCAGTAGGAAATGTCTATGCGAAAGGGACGAATGTTACATCTCACTTTGAATGCTTAGGTATATTAAGAGGGGCCTACATTGGCGTAGACCTCGGGACGCTCTTAACTTACGCCATTGCCGAGAAGGAAACACGTAGGACGCGGGGTCCCAGGGGATGTCGAAGGACCGAACAAAGGACGCTTTGAAGGGAGAAGAGAAAGACTCGAGGAGCCTTGCTCGTTCCGTTCCCTGCTGGCTGGCAGAGAGGGATCTGCGCTCATCTGTTCTTGCCCTGCGGTAGGTAGGTAGGTTAGGTGGATACGGTACCCTCCTGTTCTCCGTGCTCTATGTATACGCGATACCCAGGATCTTTCCGCAACCCTTCATACTGGCGCCGAAGGATCCTAGACGTACTAACATAAGCCATACGCGTAGCGTACACCTCGCTCCTTGTAAATCGGCTTAACTTTGAAAAAAAAATTTCCCTCGCCAAATTTTCTTGCCAATTTTTCACCGTGGAATCTCTCTCTATACATATATAAAAGTCCCTATAACCTCCCTAATACACTAAAAATATTACGCATCACTATCCCAAGATCGTAATATCTGTAAACGCATAGCATTAAGTGTCTAACGATTCTCCAAAAATGTAACCGATCCTACGTAAATGCATACCTCACTCATAATGAATCTATCTAATAACGAGAAAGCGTACTCCGGTACAGTCTTGATTCGAGTGCACAAAATGTAGTCTCCGGGCAGGAGATCTCTCTCAGTGGCACGGTCAAAAACTAGAAAATCCCTCTATAATATAATAATCCACGGCTCGCAAAAGCGCCGTCGCCTGGCGAAGCCAGGCACACCAGTACCGCCACCACCATCTCCAGTCTCTATAATATTCTCGGAGAGATATTTCAGAGAGAGGCCTCCGAAGCCTGTCTAACAGGGAGCGAGCGGAAAAGTGAGAGAAAGAAAGAGAGAGACAGTGTCAAAGGCAGGAGAGGATAACGAGAGAGAGAGAGAGTGAGAGAGAGAGAGGGGGGGAGAGAGAGAGAGAAAGAGAGAGAGGGGATACCCCTCACCGGACCACTCCCAGGCTCTTCCTCACTCCCTCTCTCTCTCCCACTTTGCTACCATTCTATCTCTCCCTCTCTCTCCCATGTTCTACCTCTCTCGTTCTCTAGCTGCGACGTTTCCCGTGAAGTGTTCCGTCTCATCCGTTCTCTCCTACTCTCTCACTCTCTCACTCCCTTTCCTCCCGACCTCCTTTATCCGCTCGCTACGACATCGAGGGGAGCGGAGTCTAATTTAGGAAACGCTGGTGGGGCGTCGTAGCTCGAGACAAGGCAACTGCCGGCCTGCCTGCTTGCCTACCTACCTACCTACCATCCTACCATCTCGTCGAGGAAGAAACGGAGAACGAGATAGACATCGATAAAGGAGAGGTACGCAGTGTTGAAGAAAACGAAGGAGAGAGAGCGAGAGAGAGAGAGAGAGAGAGAGAGAGAGAGAGAGAGAGAGAGAGAGAGAGAGAGAGAGAGAGAGAGAGAGAGAGGAATCACACAGGAAAGCAGGAGAGGCAGTAAAAGGGAATAAGAGGAACGGTGGAATCAGGAATATACGAGGAGGGGAAAATACCCTGCTGGCGTTCGAGACTATCTGACGAGTCAGGATCAGAATATGAGCAGACGTAGGAGGGCCGCCTAGGTAGCCGGAGACTCGTACGAATACTTGTATTATATTTTGTCAATTTTAAAACTACTGGATGTTTAATAGTTTTTCGATAAAGGATTGATGGATCTATCTTATATATTGATTCGTTAACGCTCTAGAATTACTCCATTAAAGTATCTCTCTTTGTGCCGTTATACGGATTAATTTAGACTTCGTTGGATCGTTAATCATACCGGACTTTGATACGCGTACAATTGATTTCTAACAGATTTTTGTTAATGACGATCTGATAACCCACCGTCTGAAAACACATTCTCTTTCGTGTCCATATAACTTATTAATAACGTCACAGGATATTGTGCTTATATAAATGAAATTCTCGTTCAAGTTCAAGTTTGCATACCCTACCACTACATTGTATATGCCTTCCAAGTAGGCCAGACTGGCTTTTATAACCCCACATATATATATGTGTGTGTGTGTATATATATATATATATATATTGCACGTACATCCGCAACAAATTCCAAACTTCTCAAAACAATCCCCCTTCAAGCATCCCCCCCCTGCCAGTCAATTTTTACCTAAAACCAGACTACGTAATAAACATCATAATAATACCTCAAGAAATAAGAAAATTATCTCCAAGGGTTTATTCTCAGTGAAACACCAAAGAATCCAATAAACCGATCCCTTTAATGGACTTTCAATCAATCGATCGTCAATAAACTACTGTAACCTATTGTTTGAACGCATCGGGGAGTTTTGAAGCATCTCGAATGTTAATGAAAAAAAAGGGCATAATTAAAAGTTGCAGAAAACATAATAACCACACAATTAAAAAGCATCGCGCGACCGGTGACTGGTTAGGAGAGGGACTAAGAGTGGAAAGCGCGTAGAGGACACGCCTGTCGGAAGGACCAGCCGACGAGAGAAGGAACGACTGAGTCCAGGTACATAGACGAGGGCGGTCGAGGCCGGGAAAAATGATGTAAAAATAACAAATTGAAACGGGTGGCGGCCGAGGGATGTGGCGCTGCTGCCGTGAGGAGGCCGTTCGCAGGGGTTGAAGGGCGACTCTGAATGGCTAGGTGGCGGAGGTGGGGGGAGGGTGCCAGGGCGCCGTCAGCCCGAGTATCACGGTACTGGTAGGGGACTATATTGGAGTGGAGGGGGGCAACCCTATGGTGGGGTGTAAGGGAGCCCGAAAGAGGGGAGGCAAAGGGGAACCTCCTGTATGTGTGAACGCTTGACACAATCGTGTTGGTAAATTCTTTAACAGTACTAGTGCCATAGGACACGAGGGGCAATGCCTCCACCCTTCTATGTGGAAATTTAGTTTGCTTCTTCGTGTGCGTTCTCATCGGCTGATGTGTACACACACACACACGCGCGCGCGCGCACGCACATGCACACACACGCGCACGCACGCGCGCGCGCACACACACACACAATTTCTAATACACGTAGAAATTCGACGCTCCCATCGGTGTGTATAGTACCTTGCGTTTGTATTATCTCCCAGAGATCGGGCATGTGAGTGTAGTGGTTTACGAAGTGCGATTCGTTCGTGTTGGTATTACTTGTAGGAGGATTGTGTGTGTGCGTGTGTGCGTATATGTGTGCAGTTATAATATACGTTGTTATATATAATTGCGAGTGTATCTGTGTCCATGTATGGATGAGTGTATATAGATATACATATACGCGGCTGTGAATAGGTGAATGTGGTCTGTTGTACCGTGAGGAGAGCTTTGGTGTAGGGTGCATCATAGTGTTATAGTATAGCGACAGTTACTATAGTAAAGTCTATAGTATGTATCGCGAGAATATACATATATCTGTGTATTTATATATATATATATATATATATATATATATATATATATAAAGTGAATATCCCAATATACAATAGGACGGCACATGTTTATATGACATTATTTCTATATTGTATAATATTGTACGTGGAGTATTGTTATTATTGACAGGATGGAAGGGGGAAGGATCAACCGCTTGTGGATTAACAGCTGATGTCTGTCAAACAGTGACGTCTTTCATTAGCTGTCAGTGAACTGTCGTCATAAGATTTTTTAATGATTTCACAGGGACGAGCCTTGATTATAATTATTTTCATTTGAAACAACAGTAGAACACTCTTTTTTGCGATTGTAGTTACTTTTTGTATTTGGTTTAATTTTTGTTTCGAATCTCTGCAAGGACCTGTGGTTTTCCTTTTTTCGAGGAATGTCCATCCGCTTTTTATATGTGCATATATACATACGGGCGTGTATAAGTAGAAGGGCGCACAATTACACGACCGCGTTTTACATGCGCAGGATCGAACTTTCTCGCGCGGAAATTTGTCAGAGTATGTCGGAACTACAGACTATACTACTGGCTCTGTGACTGCGGGTTATACAGGGGAGGGTTGATAAAGCTTACGGGTAAGGGGATGCTTTCTTTCTTGCTCCCTAGTTCAAGACAGAGATATCGAATGCGGGATTCGCGCCAGTAACACGAAATATGACGATAGCGATTTTTTTCGTTTGCTTTTGAAAAAATATTTTTTATACCTCACCATCGATTCCTTCTTCTTGCACTCTGATCCTCTTTCATTCGATACGTAGATACGCTAAACTTCTTCATTGTACTTTCGATGCACAATCGAATCGTACGGAATTAAATTACCGTATTTTAAGAAAAGGTAACTTCTTTTCAGCGCAATAAGAATTGCGACTAGACGCGCTCGTTGTTACTGTCAGGTACAATAAATAAATGGATTCCAAAACATTGCCGCGCAATACCAGTTCTCATATGTATATATATACATGTAAATACATAACGAAAAGAAAAAGCGTAAGAAAAAATTTACAAGATCGATATCGGAAAAATTCTTTTACCAGCAGGTATCATTGTGAAAGTCACGAGCGCGACTTCATCCCGACTCTCTCGCCTCCCTTTTTGCTTTGACAGCACTTGCTTGCCTTGTCTCTACTCCTTTTGCCTTCCACCTCCTCAGCCCCCTCGACGTTCACGAACACCCATACCAACCTAGTATAGTCCTATAGGACAGCTCACCTGCGAGTGGATTGTCACTACCACCAACACAGCCAGCAGCAGTATTAACGGCAGTACACTACACAGAGTACACCTCAACCTTCCTTCTCTTCTCATTCTCTCGATTCTCCTCGTTCTCCCCATACTCTTCAGTTTTACCCCCCTTCTCTCCCTCTCTCTCTCTCTAGCATTCTCTCCTCTCTCGCACTCTCCCCACGCTCGAACGAGAGCGTAGAATTATAATCTGTCATATTCATCGGTATAGCGTCTCCCCCTCCGCCCCTCTCGCCCCTCTGTCGCAGAGTTGGCTAACAGCGCAGGTAGAAGCAAGGTAGGTAAGGTGCCTTCATTTATATTGTAATCCTCTCCGCCCTCTAGTTCTTATGCATCGAATTCCCTCGACATTGCCAACCCTCTCGATCTCAAGCTTTCTTTCACCTACTGCTATCACCACCACCATCGCCTTGTCCTCCTCCTCCGGCCCTCTAGGCTTTCTCCTCTTTCTCAGCCCGCGTCCGAGGACTCTACGATTTTGCACCTTAATCCTTCGCCCGGTTCTTGCTTCCGCGATGGATTTTCCACTTTTTTTTTTTTTCAATCGAAACATCTCGCGAATTGCCGCAACAATTTTGCATTCCGTTTGCCGAGATGGCCCTTACGGTAAATGGACCTTAATTCGAAATTCTTTCTACCTCGTTAGTTCAAGAGTCGCGGAAGGTTATGTTAGCGCGATGGAAGCCTGGAGAAGTATTGTCGGTCCTAGCTACCGTGAGACTGTATGGTAGCAGTGACAGTAGCTTATAGGATAATGAGCTACCTTTCATTTTTATTTGTAGTACAGTTGCCAGCCAGATTTTGGAGCTAGCTATATTTCCGGCGAGTGCGAGAGAGATGGTGCTTTGTGTATTTATGCGAGTGAGAGAAAGAGAGGTATACCGATAACACCAATTTTATAAGGCTGAAAAGGGCCATCTTATATCTGTCAATGCGATTTTCAGAGTTTATCGTTTTCAAATTTTGTGGGAAATTTTTTTTAATTGAACCGTGTACTTATCAGATTTGACTTTCTTGCGATAATTTAATTAAAATGCATCGCTAAAAAGAGCGGGTATATCGAATAATTTGAAAACCGTAGACATTTAAAAATCCATAGACGGTGTAACCAAATTGAGGCAAATATCTACCCAGGTTTCGAGACATCACGCTGTTCGTCTTTCTCTGACGCATGCGAATACCGGTAACTCTATCTATCTCGCACTCGCGGCAAGTATAGGGAATTCCAAAATATTTCGAAAAATCTTTTATCGATCCGTCATATTGATAATTGAATGTTACACGACATATATGTATATACACGCACATATAATTGCCGATATTAAAAGACAAACTACGTTGTTTACACTGTATTGTTTATCTACAATAATAATTTATCGATTCGTCAACAAGGATGACTGTTTAACTCTCGTATCCCGTAGCGACTTTTACTCACCCTGACGCACATAAACTATTAACGTCCCTCGTTCCGTGATGATGATGATGATATTGTGCTGCTATGAAAAGCTGAATTGAGCGCTAAAGAATTAGATCGAAATTAGGAAAAGGAGGACCTGGCTCGTAAAACAATTGGTACGTTGTAAATATTATACATAGGTGTATATGTATGTAGAGCTGGATAACAATATATACAGGGTTACCGTATTCTTACAAACATTTCGACAGAAGTTGGTTCTATCATAGAAATCAAATAGACAGACTAACCCTAGTTTGTGCGTTTGACTTGAATAACACTTTATATAATTATACATATACTAGAATTCAGAACCTCACTAACGTACCTGGTAATCCATGTGAATCCACGATGAAGTCTTCCACTTTCACCCCTTTGACACCGACATTCCAGACACCTATTGGCATTTTTAAGTTATCATCGCGTGATGCACTATACCCGCGTGTGAATTTCTGACTTTTTATATACTACGTATCTATATTTATATGCATGTATGGGGGGGGGGGCAAGAGGGGGGTGGAACTTTGTGTTAGAGAAATGACAGTTTTTTTTCGTGGTTTTAGACTCTTCTCTCTCTCTCTCTCTCTCTCTCTCTCTCTCTCTCTCTCTTTTCGGTTTTACCTATATTTTTCCAGTTCGAAAAAAAATCATCCAGAAATTGTACCAGGGGTGTTTTGAAATAGCGGATTTTGTAAATCGTAAGCTTTCTATGCAAGTTGTCGTCGAGTTTACAGCTTGCAATTTAGATCGAATGTGCATGAATATATGACAACGAGGCCGTCGAAATATGACAGTCGGACTGCAACATCACTACCACTTCGAGGGGACTTGTTTACGTTTCAGTCCGTAAGGAGATGGCCCCTCGAAGTAGACCGTTCAATCATCATTATAATCGATGAGAATACACTTGATATGCGGTTACCAACATGCGAACTGACGCACTCGTTCTCCAGCTGGGTTAAAAAATTCTCTGAAAAAAAAATGGAGAAAAATGGACGAATCCAAGAAGCGAGATAAAAAGACCAAGGAAAGGAAGAAAATATGATTCACGTAGAATGACACTTGAAAGGAATCAACCCTGAAAGGGTTAACGACCATTGCTCGAGTTGTTGGTAGCCACACGTTTAATTTTAAGTAGGTTTGTCAATATTTTCCATTCGTACATTGATCCTGCCGAATCATACGTCAATTCCGCGCTGGGATCCACATAACAGTAACGGTTTTGTATGAAACGCCCATATTATACACATGCGATGGATTACATACAATCTGTCTACATAAACGTACACACACTTGCATATGCACAACCAATATTGGTAGTTCCGTTCAAAATAGTCGCGCTACATAATGTATCCCATAATTTTCGGTCGTCCAGACGGTTCGTCAGTAGTATATCACAAAACAGCGCGGGTAGTTTGAACGGTAGGAGAACACGAGCGCACCCTGTACATCCCAGCATATCCCGTTGAAATAGATTCATTATGGCGGTGTAGCAGCGCAAGGGATGTCGGCCTTCGAAAACAACTATTGCCGCTACTAGAATTTACGTGTAATGCTCATAGTATACGTGTATAACCTATAAGGGATGTTTTGGCTGCTGACGTATACGTATATTTGAAGATAATTTTAAACGTACTTAACTATACCATAAAATTATTAATAAAAAGTTCTCAATATATCCGCTCACCGGATGGGGCCACTATATCGGGATAAATCTTAAGCCGCCGATACGCATACATATACGTGACTACCGGGATATACATATGACTTACCGAAAGTGGTAGGACGTATCCAGAAACGGGCCGCTGATATTCACGATGCTTTCTATACATAACTCGACGCACAACTACCGTGTATGCCTAATACATAAGTAGCGAAGTACCAGCAGTGCTCTTCCAGTAAGTCCAAGTTGTTTGACTGCTCTCAGCGAAGCATATAAATAAAATCGTGAATCTTATACTAGGTACGGTCCAATATGCAAAAAAGATGCATCCAGCAAGTATCTAGCCACATAGAATAATTGTATGATAGCTAGGTTAAAATTGGCGGTAATTTTAAACGTCTTCCTTTCGCGCCACAGAAATTCAACACGGTATCTCCACGTGTGTTTATCGCGCCTGCATTTACCTTGTAGGCGAGAGTATGACCATGGATGGCTATAGGCGATTACTTTCGATCTCATTGGGCCGTTTGTCACTTAGCGGCGGGTGGATGCTCGGCAAATTGTGTTACGCGACGTATCCACCTGATGTGTGCAGGTGTGCTCGGCTCATCCCTTGAAAATCTCTCTGCTATTTGGACACGTTCGTATATAATGGGAGGCTGCCCAACGTGAACAGACAATACACGCTTGGTCTGGACTAGATTTATTCAAATGCATCGTATGCACAGGGATGATAGGTTCGCTTGTGTGTTGGTGCAACGCTGCGCCATGTGTCGCATATATGTATGTGTGTATATATATACATATGCGACTATCCTCTTGGAGCACCGCGTTTTACACACAAATAGTGGATGTGCATATAGGCGCATGCGCGTATCTCATACGTGGACGAAGATAATGGCAAAATTATCCCTCGATGTGGATAAATTATGTTCGCAAATCGTGCTCCAACGCAAACATTTGCCGTCGGCTTAATAACGTGGCCGCACGTTGTGTTAAAACAGTTTGTATATATACACTGTATTGTATAGGTACTGTAAGGACTCGAAAGGATCCCGTTGATAATTATGAGGATGTTTCTGGTTTTAACTTGGAGGAATTGTCACAGTGTTATTATCTCTGGATAAGAGGATAAGGGGTTGCGGGTATTTCAAGGAATTTTCGAAATCCTTGTAAACTTATTTATTTGGGTTTGAGTTATAATCGAATCTTTTGGGACTGTCACTTTTGCGAAAATTATTTTTTTATCTTTGGGGATAATTTCAATAACTTCAAAATGTGCTATATGTATATAAACTTGTCAAAGGATAATTACGAGGACGTGTGGCACTATACATATATATAGGTGGTTTATTATGGGTGTTATCGCCACCAGACGGATCCAACCCCTGCAGCAAGTGGGCAGTAATGTTTGACGAGCAGACTACCCATTTAATTGAGTGCAGTTTTACGATTTCGGACGCCATTTAGGACGAAAGACTATGAAAGGAGGGAAATATAATCAGAATGGGCATAATATACCCTGATATTCCTGAAAATTTCTGCCTCATATCTGTACCCTTAATATTTTAATTATTTTCATATCAACTAACATCCCTTGAAATATCGCCGATATTATTGATGTATCTGAACATTTTCTATTCTTTTTATGTACCTACTCCTTTTAGACAGTATACGCGTATGTTTTTTTTACTCATGATCAGAATTGCTCGTACCAAGAAATATTTCGAAAAGAAGGCAGAACCAACGAAAGAAAGGAACAAGAAAAAGGAAAGGGGGAAAAAAGTTTTCCAACCCCCACGCACTCCTCTTATTCTCATTTGGAGAGAGAGAGAGAGCGAGAGAGAGCGTCTCTCACTCTCGGAGTGTCGATCCCTCTCCTCGTAGCCGGCACTCCTATTCCCCCGCTCTCCTATACCCTCTTTTTCCTTCTTACGACGTAGGGTGCTTTGTCACTGTCCGCCGTAGGCTCCATCCCCGTTGAAGTCCCGCACCCCGTCGCCGTCGGGACTCGGCAGCACCCGACGATGTCGAGGTCTTCGTTCCGCCAACGCACCCCACCTATTTCCGACTCCCTCGAATAGCGTTGCGTCCTGTTTTACTTCATTAGGGGATATGAGTTTTTCGTCCCTCTTCAAAGTATGGGTCTCCACGTGATTCCGTCTTCGTTGCGCCAATAGGATAGATACGGCATCGGGATGCCGTGGCGGGTGACGCCACGCAACTTCCAGGACAGAAAAATTTGTCGGTTGATAACAAAGCGCAGACGCGGTGCTACTGGCAGATTTTTTGAATGCCGAATTACGGCAGGGTGAGGTAAATACGCCGTTCCGGCCAATCCAATTCGTTCGAATAGCCGAACGTTATGGCGCTAATTCTAACCGGAAGGTATTTTCTATTTTCGAGGAGAATATACGAGAAGCGATCCTGATATAAATTCATCATTGACTGAAAGAGGATGCTAAGTAAAACTGTGACATGATCTTTTCAATGACTTAACCAATTAACCGAATTACCGTAGGTATAAGGTTAGCATATTTTACTTGTTGGGGAAAAAAAAAGCGTGGGAAATTCAATTGAAAATATTAAAAATCTCTTAACGTTATTTTTATCGTACGTCCGATCGCGAATACGATTGGAATAGTTTATAGTTATTTTTCATCTTCCATTTTTTTTTTTTCATTATTTTATTTAATTCAAATTCTTTTAATTTTTTTTTCGAAGCCGGAGACCAGGGCGATGGCGATCCATCTCGGTGCACATTCTCCCCGCGACTGCAGTCCGGTCGCGCGCATGAGCACAAGCCTCGCAATTTATCGGATTAGAAATTTATAATGCTCCACCCAGGGTACCCTCTCTCTTTACGAGACTCTTCCACCTTTCCCACCTTTTCCTCATTCTCCCTCCGATTCTCCGTATCTCTTCTGGCGCACGCCACGTCCTTCCTTCTGGTCTCCTATGCTCTCCCATCCCCCATTCCTGCCACTCGCATTCCAACCGTGCGCCGAGTAACTTCCTTTTTCCCCACTTGAAATTGCCGCGCTTTTCAGACCGCTCCTCGGTCTCTCTTCTCCTAGTATAACTAATTCAAATAAGTCCAAAACCATATCAATAGACTTTTTGTTCTCTTACATATATATATATATGTAATAATTAAAAAACGGGATTATTAAAACTGAAAGAATTTCCAAAATTACTAATGGCAGCTCCCTACGTGGAAGATGGTTATAGCAAGGGATTATTCCTGCCCGTTAACTGTATGCCCCTCTTTGAGAAGGGTGACCTAACCTCCCTTTTCGTAGAAGGTTGCTCCGAGACGAGCTCTCAGTTTCGGGTTAGGGTTCGGATTTGGGTTCGGGTTCAGCCACGGGGTAGGTCGCAGAGCGCGGATCGATCCCCCTCAAGTTGGGGGGTTGCGACAGAAGCGCCCTCTTTGTTGGGGGGAACCTCGCATTCACCCCAAAACGAGAACCCCAGTTCTGCCTGTATTCTACCTACTACCTACTACCTACATCGTACCCAGAACTCAAGGGGAATATCCTTTGTACAATACCACGCGGGTGGCCGTCGTGCGTGGCTAATGGCTCGAGCGATCAGCCGAGCTTTCTTCGAGTAGACGCTGTTAAAGATTTCAACTATGTTTCCTTGACATTTGTTATTTTTACAGATTTTCATTGATCTTTCGAAACTTGCCCAGCAGCAGCGACACAATGGTAATTTTTGGAGATCGAGAGTTTTAAACATATATATATGTTTAAGTAAAATATATTTGAAACTCGACGAAAATTTTTTTTCTATAAATCTCCTTGGTCAGCTTCAGGATCTTCAGTGCGTGTTATTCGGAAGAGTCGCAACCCGGAAAGGATCAGAAACTCCGACGGTACCCTAGTCCGAGATAGTAAATTGGAGAGTGCCCTATCCTCTCCCACGGAGGGTGAATTCGCGGCATCAACCCCTGGTAGTATTCGGATTCACGCAACGCTGGGTCGAAGATTTCACCCTCTCTTTTATGGCGCTATGCGAAATGAACCTCGGATGGTCCAACGCTTTAAAAGAAATTAATTGCTTTAGGGGTCATTTTTTTGGAGTTTTGACAGCTTCATAGATACTTTTGATAAATGTCCATTGTGTAGCCACGGGTAATGCTTATGAATATCGAGAATGAAAAACTTGAGCTTGCGTAATTCTAAATGGAAAAGCTTGAACTATATCTATTATATCAGTAGGTACAGTAGATACATATGCAGACGTTTCAGCCGATTCGAATATAGACTGATCACTTAAAAATTTAACAGCGCAAACTATCACCTGGTTCTACTGTTCTCGTCCATGGCACTAGGTTATTCGTCAGTGGAAATAGGCCAAAAATAATCGCACTTCAAAATTCCTTGGAAATTTTCAGAAATACTAATCGCAATGTTAGCCGACATTTATTACACTTTCTATTTATATATCTATATGTATATCCACGCGCAGTGATTCATTGCCTTATCTGTTTTACAAAATTAAACGAACTGGGGACGTCTGTTAGGTTAGGTTAGGTTCATCAGAATTAGAAATTGTATGCATAATATATACAAATGATATATACTGATAAATTATATTGTAAACCCAATGATTATATATCACTCTAAATATAAGGAATAAAAAAACTGATGTTAAAATCCAATTGTAGAAAAATACGCATGACGACAAATTGTAGGTCAATTTTTTTTTCGTCAAATTAACAAAAATAGATTATGAGAAATTCGTATCTTACGTATGAGTAAGTACGAGTAAATCAATAAAAAAAAAAAACTAAGTATATAACATGAATATCAAAGTTTCTTTTATACAGCATTAGAAACTATATGTATACCCATATATACAGTAATACGGATTTTTATCAAAGCAAAATAAAGGTATGGTTCTATTTAGTAAATAAAGAAAAAAAAATCGAATATGAAATATAAAAAATACGAAAGCTTTTTGAACGCTCCTAACGAAGGTACGATCTCCAGTTGAACGTCATCCACATCGGGCTGGTACCCGGCACCCGTCACCACGGGTATACCACGGCCGGCATGGACGATGTTAGCACGATCGATACGGCCATCCCCCCTATCTGGGCCGATTTTTTCCATTCGACCCTCGCGTCTGCGCACTACTGCTATTCCCCTTTCCGAACAGGGGTGCCTTCATTATAGCGCACCATGTATATATATACATACACCATACCAAACCGCGCTCGCAACTATATCTATACACTCGGTATACTTTACCGACTGAAATTCAAGACTGGGACACGTCGATGTGACTTTGATAAGAAATGAAGTGCGTATCCATGCCAGGTAATTAACAGTAGCTAAAAACTAAATACTCTAATTTAACAAAAAAAAAGAAGAAATTTTTTAATTTACTACGTTCCGTTATTAATCAATATTTTGTTAAGTAAAATTTCAAGGACTTTTAATATGTAACTATGGGACTATAGATCGTTCCATGTAGCATTGATAGATAAATTAAATGGTCTACAGTGTAGTATAAATATTCTTGACAATCATTACAGCGTCTTTTGTCGTTATTGTATCTATGTATCTATTTGTGGTATCCTAGAGAAAGATACTTTGAACGATATAGCTCTCTGATGTTAACACCGTGTCCCGTTTCAGCATCGCATCCCTTTCGTACAGTAGTAGGTAACGGTAATGGCCGGATATCGGGTAACGGGCCAGACAAATTTCAAATTTGATTATGGCATCCGTGCGAGTAGTATCTAGCATTGTAGAACGATATCACGTAATGAAATCGAGAACTAGTTAATATACGAATAAGGTATAGAGACCCATGAGTGAATGACGTAACCCTTACGCGATGATAAATTGATTTGAAATTATTTGATGTCATTTCTATCGATTTTTATCAATTTTATATCGTCACTTTATAATATATACTCGCCTATATTCAACTGATACTTTATCATGGCTAACTGGAATCGATTCGGACTCCGTCTGGTACAGTTATATTTAGGTGAACTTTGGCATTAACTGAAACCTAGCCAAAGTGACTGACGGATGTAGCTACACGTGTGTACGAATAGACGGACGTAGAGGAACCAGGGGGCTTTTACTACCCCATCCGTTATGTAGAACGCAGTTAGTAGAAAACCCTGTCGATCGATTCATCCATCCAGCCGGTTCAAATTTGGTAATTGGATGTGATGTAACGTTTGGTGAAGCTTCGAAACTTTTTTCAATTTTATCAGCACGCATTATGACTGCAATAAGAAATTCTTGGTTGATTAATTTTTAATTTGGTATGATTATGAAATCTTTTTGAAAATTCTATCAAAGGATCTACTAACTTGTGTCATGAGCTTCCGATTAAACTGCATGTATACATATATGCATATGCTAAGAAGATATACACACACGCGCTTTGCTTAGCTGTTCTCTCATGTATTTGGATAACGACCTTGAGCCTGAATGAACTTTATTATCTTGTCCTCCCGTTCCACGTTTTTAATCTGTTAATGGGTCATTCAATTATTTCCAGATTTTCCCGATTACGAACCTAAGGGTGGGTGACGAATTAGTGACAAATTTTGGAATAATCAGAAGTAATTAGATGTGAAAATGTAAGAGATTGTATAAGAGGACACGGATCGTATAGTGTCGAAATAATAAGGATTCATAAATAAATAATTATTGATAATTCATGATAGCCCATCCTTCACACGGTTCTCGAAGCCTGACATAAACCGGAATGAATATTAACTTGTATCTGCATTGGAGAGCCATTTCCAGACTTCCTCCAACGCCGAAATCCTAGAAACGACGGTATCGAAATTTCAATGTCAAATTCGTTCGGATTTTTCATAATTTTTTTTTCGATCAACTATCGGTTCACCTGTTTTTTCTTAGCTATTGGCTGCTAAAGGTATCTACGTGTTTTTCAAGTGTTGTGTTGCTTGGTAAACTGAGATTGCTTTTATAGGCATCGTAGATATCGTGAGTAATTCAGACGCAGTTGTTATGACATGGCGATACCACACGTGTCGGACTACCCAAGAGTGTCACAGGCACAAGAGCCATTGACAATCGCTTATATTGCACGAGCTCTGTGTTATCAATACGTGTGATAGGGAGGGCCAAAAGGAATTTTTATATAGGTCTCGGTAACGATTGTACTTTGATGATTTAAATTCGCGGATAATATTTTATAGGTGTTTGATCGCAGGGAACCTCATTAAAAAATGGTTTTTGTGCCACGGTAATATAATACTCGATACTCCGAAATACATTAGGGATGAACGAAGTTTTTTTGTTTGAAAAAAAAATATTAAAATCGAATATTTATCGCGTTATCAAAAACGTAATAGGTTTTTGCGAGAATTTTCACTGTTTGACATTTCGAAATTTGGTTTTGATTTTTATTTATGTATAATCATGTATGTATATATATATATATATATATATATATATATGCATGTGACTCGAGAGTGTTTGATCCTTTGTCACATGTGGTTGAAATCATCCTCGAGTTCTATCTCGAAGAAGAGGAATTTTTCTGCCCGTGGTGACCCGGTCGGTCGGGGCACCAGCAGCCATTTTGTTAACAGAATGCGATATGACGTCAGGTGGCCTACATGATAACCCCCGCCGCAACCAGTAACGATAGTTGCTACTTTTGACTTCTGGATTTTGCTGTTCGCTGGCTCTAGCAACGCTAGCGCTGCAGATATAACAGTTTATTAAGGAAAAATAGAGTATTGGAATAACTGGAAAAAAATCGGATATTTTTGCTGCAAGGTTAAGTAGCTGCATTTCCGGTACCTAAACATAAAATATTGTCATAAGATGATCAGAATAAAAATGCCATAGAGAACACCGCTAGGAACAAATCAGATAATTAACTATCGTATTGATCTCAATATTATTTTTAGAATTGAAAATTTCCTTTAAAAAAAATCGTTAACGCAGCAAAAATGATCAATCGTCAAACGAATTCGTGCCATCGGTAATGGAAGGCTGCAACAAGAATCGAAACCGCTGCGCAGAACGCGGCATCGTGGTGGCCTCATCGACCTAACCCACTTTGCTTGGGACGAGAGGGACGCCCCGACGACGGTGGCGCCCGAGCCCGAGGACGTTGAACGGCGACGCCTCGAACGACGCCACACCGTTCTCCAGCCATCTCGTCCTTCCACCTCGTCGGAGTCGGAGTACGACGGGACAGCATCTCTTTGGAATTCCGTTTGCCCCGTTTCGTTTAATCCACGATAGAGACTACCTATATTTGACTCTCTGGAAAATAACCTCCGCACCTGCATCGAACGTTATTTTACACCGAAGGCTATAACTGATGCTGTTTTTTTATTTTCAAAAAGAAGATGATTTTATTAGTCGAACGAGAGTATAGCTAAAGTTTAATGGTTATCGTATAGGATAAAATATATTTTAATGCTAATAAGAAGTACGATAATGCATTTGAATCCAATGTTACCACCATCAAGAACAAAAACGGCAACAGACACAACAACCGAACCCTAGTAATAAAGTAGACATTTTATCCATGTATTAAATGTCTCCGTATACGTTCAGGGTTGAAGTTGACGACGCCAAGAGAATATTACCTTCTGTGAATTTTTCTCTCTCGACATTAACTACCAAGAAGTCGCTGACTCGGATCAGAAAGCGTTGTGCAGGCGCGCCGTTGAGCTTGCGTCAGAGAGTGAATCACGGTCTGTTCTACGTTCCTGGTTTCTGTTTTGAAAAACTATCTGGTTACCTGCTTGGCCGTAAGTTCTTCAGGATATTTTGTACCTGGTGATACGCGTACGAGAATACTATGAGATTTATCTTGATATGTACTATACGTATATTCATTGCTATCTAAGGTAGGCCACGCCAGGACCACAGTTGGAAGTTCTGGAGATACCTCCAGAAATGTTGTGCGTGAGAGAGTATGGCCGGCCTAAATTTAGAAAGTAACCCGCCCAAGACTTTAGACCGGCTAGACTGACTTTCATCCGGAGTCACGGAGCGTGTGACTTGACGGCGCTCCAAATTGAAAGCCATAGCTCTTCAATTTTTCTATCCTGCCCATGCCCGAAGCTATTCCAGTAATCCGATTGGCTCGTAGAGCCGAATGAAAATCATTGAGATCGATAGACCAATTGGAATAGCCATCGGGTATTGGAAAAAAAAGGCACAAGGATTTTTACCAAAGTCGAATAAGCTCTTGATGCCGTGTATTTTAAATATTCGTTCTAATGAGACAAGGGCAACGAATATGATTTACGATGGCACTCGTTATATTGGTATACTATATCGACTGGCTAGATTAATAATAAATTATTAATCATTCGCGTACGAGTATTTCACTGTGTTTCCGACAGCCAGGTAATATGAAAATCTATCTGAAGTGGTCGGTTCAACGTAATATCCCATCGAGCTGAAGTTTGACATCGACATAACAAAAAGTTCAAAATAATCAAATGAAAATCATGAAAAATGACAACAGACGATTTCCGGCTTTCGTGGAAAATTCATGGTTATTCGTGTATCAGCACAAATTATATACAGCAGGCATGAAAACCAAACCTAAAAACCTCGATGAATGCTAAAGGCGACTGAATAAAAGGAAGCATTTAAAGGATGTTAAGTTTCAGTTTCCGATAAGCGTCACACGAGTGATCCTGTGCCTATAAGAAAAAAAAATAACGTTCAAGGTATAGGCGAAGCGTCGTTAAGAATTTCCCATAGCGTATCGAAGATGGAATCCGTGAGGTTTATTAAAAATAAATTAGTAGAAGCACCGCGCAGCAAGTCGAGCCACGAGGAGCAAGTGTATCCTCGCAACTGTGGTAGGGCAAGCAGCTACCTATGTAGGTACCATAGGCCCTCGGAAGAAGGAGAAGAAGAAACTCTCAGGCAGCAGAGGAGAGGTAGAGCGAATCTCGTTGGTGGACCGAGGAATGAGCACTCGTCAGATCGAGGTAAGGCGGGAGCATCCTTTGGAACCGGTCCATTCCTTCGTCTCTCCAGGCAGCCTCGAGAAACCAAGAGACGAGAGACTGAGAAAGACTGGTCTCCGATGTAGAGACCCGACCAAGCAGGCACATGGGAGTCTTCTCGCAAAACGACGTTGCGTTAGCAACGTGAACCTGGTGCTGGGCCTTCTCATCGGCAAGAGAAAAGAGATCGAAGTAGAAGAAGTGGAAGATGTGAAAGATGATGATGATGGCGCGGAAAGAGCTGTCCCATAGAAAAACTAAGTATCCGTCATTCAGAGATCTAAATGGATTTCTGAAGCGGACATAAATACCTTAAGTGACCAGGAGTTCGAGACTTCGACAAATATACACTTTCACTCGAATCTTCACGGAAAGTTTAATAAGACAGGATTTATAGGTTAGAATGAGCTTGACGATACGAGGTTGCACGTAGGATAAGACACTGTGCATAGAAAAGAATTGGGTGCTTAGTGTCAAGTATCGTGATAACTTTGTAAAAAGCTCACGAAAAACGCTCGGTGAATTCAATGCTTATGATAGCACTTAGATAGGAAGGCAGGCGTGGAAGAACGCGGCGAAAGTCAACGCGAGTGCGGAACTGCAGCGGAACGGAGTTAATGAAGCTTGACTTTTTTACAAGTAAAATAGTTACCAGTTGTACCGCCTAGTTTATGAACATTTCCTCCGAGCGACGTTTTTTTCTTCACCCCCCCCCCCCCCGCCCATAATTTGAGTAGCGTCAAAATCATTGTACCGATGCGGAATCACGTGGATCAATTTGTACATTGTAAATCCAAGTCACATGGATCAATTTGTACTTTGCCAGTGTGTTGTTTTAACGTTGGAATATGTGGGAGTAGGGAGACACTCGTAAGCGTGTAAAAAGTGACTACCGTAGAAAGGATAGGGAATAACACACTTGGATTTGCAGTGTACGTAAGACAAAGGACTGGGCGTCGAAACTGACAAGCATGCTGTAAGAATAATTGTGAAGTATTGATAGTTCATCGGTGGAACCTTGAAAGGAAACTTCTTTCCCAAGATTCCACTCTTTCACCGTGCGCTTCGGGATCCTCCCGCTACGCGGCGCTCCGGTCGTCTTTTGCGAAACGACGCGTATTGTGTTCGCCGGTGAACGCCACTCGCGATGGCCTTTTTCCCGTCTTTCTCATGCAAACGCTCGCGGAGAGAGCCAGCCATCGTCTATCGTTCTTTTGCTTCTTTTACTTCTTCTCACCGGTTCTTTCTCGCGTTTGTCCCACTCTAAACTGCGAAGAATGGCATAGCTCCATGTCCCTCGCACTCACTCGAGAGTCGCTAACCGAGGAGCCTTCTTTCTCATGGCCTGATGCCAGTCGCTGTCTTTATCGCACCCACGGACCGATGACCTCCCAACCTTGTCTCGTTATAGAGTCCGCCTTCCATCCTTGTTCATGGCATGATTGCGCGCTTCCCGTCTCTCTTTTTGTAGATACCCAGTGTTTTTGAAATAACTGTAAACCGCGCATTTAATGTACACGGTGTACAATTTAAATTTTCATAAATACCAGATACAATTTGAGGTTATCTCATATAGAGCATACACACGGCAACTTCAGAAAGCGTCTTTGAAAATATCGAAAAGACTTATTTATACACAATATAAAGAGTGTTTTGCGTAGAAGTTCAAACATTTGTTTCGATATAAAAATTTGACATTGTAATGAAGAATACATAAAGCTAAATAAACCACGGGGCTCGACTATGTAGAAAAAAAAGAAAAATATTCTCGTGAGAACGTTCAAAAGTTACGCGCCCGGTCACGAGTTCGCCTCACTCGGTACGTTGGTATGCAGCCTATAGATATAAAACTTTTCTTTTTCTTTATCTGTCTCCCACGTTCCCGATAGTCTTTCCTCGTCGGGCGCGTGGCAGCTCAGTCTGTCTCTGTCCAACGCCTTATAAATTACACTCCATTTCAATGGGTCCGTCCTTCAGTGGCTCTCTCCCTCGTGGTCACAATGCCGGTGAAACTACAGTATGGCCTCCGTCTGTATTTGCCGCACGCTTTGTGAGCGTGCACACATAGCTACATAATGACATGTTGGTACTTGGTAGGTTCGCTGCCTGTTCAAGCAGTTCACGCGGCAGCGGGAAAATACGAACGTTCGAAAATGCCCTACGTCGCGATCCCGCAGGAGAGCTCGGTCCGTATAACGATCGTAAATGATTTTTTCCATGAAAGACGACGACGTCGTATCGTACAGCGTGAAAAACCCAAAAAAGTCATATAAATACAGCAACGTCATAATTATGCCCGAGGCCGACCGAACCACAAGATTAGCCATTAAAATTTTTGGAAAGATACAAAACAGTCATGAGTCCTCATAGAAAATAGAGCATCGATAAATTTATTATTTTCTCACAGAATTTTCAATCTGTCTGAAAATCAAGATATAGCGCTACTGCGAGCATAGAGATAAAAATTTTTCTAAGCAAGTGAAAAATAGATTTTCAGAATCTGGATCGGACGGAACAAGAGATTTTCCCGAGGACGGATCGGTATCCCTGGCGGAGACGCGAGTAACAAGGAGCAATCGAGACCCTACCGTTCTTGCGTGGTCTGACTCTAACGGTGGACTTTGAGTAGTTCAAAAAGTTTGGTATAACGGTGGAGCCAGGACTTAAAACAGTAAAATCGTTGGATGAGAGTGTGGGCTCCAGTCGGCAACGCGGCGCCAACAGATAAATTTACCCTCCCTTCTTCTCCTCCTCCATGGAACGACTCTCGCTCCCTCTCTCTCTCTCGCTCTCTCTCTCTCTCTCTCTCTCCGTCGTTCTCTGTCTTCCTCGCACACTCCTCTCCGGTACTCTTACATATTCTCTCTCTAGTTCTTCCATTCTCTCGTTCGTGACGCTCTCTCTTCGCTTATACTCCTGCACCTACTCACAGCACCAGCTAGAAGTCTCCTTAAGATCTCCCTTCCGTCTCCGTTGTGCATTAGTCAGGAAAATATCAGCACTTTCCTGCCACTTCAGTTCACAGTGCGCAGGGTTACCAACCAACACCAAATGATTACGATGACGATCGAAGAAGAGATCTACTTTCGTTTCCCCGATTTACCAAACGCAGTCCCTTCAATCTTAAAATCGCACTTCCGTCGCGACGCCACGTCGTATGCACAGTATACCATATATACATACAGTCTTTATATATTTTTCATCGTCACTAGTAAATCCACCAGTCATCCTACGTACGACTTCCTCATACTCGTATGCGCGTAGAACGTACCTAGATCATCACCAGTACCTGAGTCGACTAGAAACTAAAAATAAAAGAGCTAATTTCACGGTTTTACATGATCATCGTTAGGATTTCTTAGTACAGAAAAACATGTCTAGGGTCGAGTTCTCGTGTGGCCCGAAAAAAAGGACGGATCGCAGTGCCAATCCTAGGTCCCATAATGGGAAATTCCACACCTCGACCTACGATCTGCGTCACCAGACGCTGGAGAGCATCACGACGCCTCTACGTGCAATACGGCCCGTAGTCCGTGGCGCTGCGCGGCGTCAACAAATCTAGAATGCGAGCGTTACATATATTTACGTGTACGACGAATAATATCGGCGTCCCTTACCAGAGTGCGCTACGTAGGTTTTGCGCATCCGCGTATATCCTGTGTTCTCGCTTATACCACAACGGATAGCAGCCTTGGAATATTGGGCCCTGTTTACAATGTTTTTGTGACTCCTTCTTCTCCAGACTGCTTCCGTGTCCAGCGTGCCAAGATACGATGGACTTTTTTTTTAAAGATGAATTTAAGAATATTTTTTTTATTTTTACCTTCTTCTATGGAGTCGGGGGAAAAAAGAATAAAGAAGAAAATTCTTTAACTTAGCCTTTCCAAATCTGTCATGGGGTCCCATGTAAGAAACTTTTGGAACGCGTGATACATATGCTACTGACTATAGCTGTATGTGTAAGCGCATGGATCTATTTATATTTTAAGCTGAATTCATTATTTGTGTTATTATTCAAAAACTATGCAGGATACTTTTACAAGAGACTTATATGCCATCGAGTTCTTTATATATATCATACAGGCATGTAGCATGGCTTGAAGGCATGGTGAACGGTGAACTCACGAGAAAGTCACTTAACCCAACCTTACGTAAGAGGAAGTTTTATAGCCCGCAGGAATTGACGCGACAGAACCGTCCCTTGCAAATGAATTGCCAATTGTTCGATCTTTGTTTTGAATTCCACTTTCCTTTGTTTTTATCGCCACTGCTGAGACTGTAATTTCGCGGTTGAGAAACACAAGAAATTTTCACCGTAAGTTGAAAATATAATATAGACAAAAGTCCTATTGTATAAAATCATTCGAACTGAAATTTTTCTGCAACACGTCATGATAACAAAAGGGAAAATCTGTTTTCACGAATGGCGTTCATCATTATTCCGAACACTTCGGCTTTTCAGGCCACTTTTTAAAGTCAAACTTTATAGCTTTAGGAACTCGCCATAATGGTATTATGGGATTAGTACTTTAACCACCACGGACATTCACCTGGTGGCGTGATCACGATCCGAAATTAAGGTATATCCATTACCCCTTTTACTTAAAATCTGCGTCCTAACTAATTCAATTAACTATATCTATATACATATAAGTATCCTCAAGATACTTTTTTCCCCGTAGACGTAAAACTTAATCGATTAAAAAAAAATACTTGCCACCGTCTACATATAATTTTTTTGTTTCGCTCTCTCAACAAGAATTCAGAATCAACTGTGATACTTGAAACTGCATAAATTTCGTTCGCGATACAGTTTCATAAGTTACTCATGCGACATAAAAAGTAACAACTGTACCTACAAAAGCTTAAATGAAGAATTTAAAAAATCATTAAACACATTGAAAATTTTATTTTTACAAAAAAATCGTGTTAAAACAGTTTCTAGACAGTAAAAAAAAGTCTATCAGTTACATCCAGTATACAACACACCTTGCTACCAGAAACCCTTGGTACCCATAGTCGTAATCAAATTCGTCGTACAGGCCATACCCGTATGAAATCAATCTGAACGGGATTGTTGAGTTCAGCTCTAGACTGAATCCGAGACTTTCTCAGTTGACCATCGATAACGACTAGCGATGTCAAGGAAGTGTCTTATCTGAAAATTCATTTCGGATCATCGACCGATAAACTCGGCACGGTGTCGTAATCGCAAATCGTGACCGAGGCCACGAGATTACATAACGCGATGCTGGCAAGGCCGACATAGATTATCCTCGGGAGGTTAGGTTAAGTTAGGTTAGGTTATGTTAGGTTGGCCTGAGTCTAAGTCGAGTCCAATGAATGAGGCAACTCCGAGACAATAACAAGCTACGAGTAAACGAACGAAGGTAGAAAGACAAACAGAAGAAGAGTAGTAGGTGGTGGTGGAAGAAGATACAACATGCATAAGCGATACGTAAGCATAAATGCAAAGCAAAGTGAATGAATGAATGAATCCAAGTGGGTAAAGTTGAATCGTGCCCCGGCAATGTATAGTAGCCGTACAGTCGTATAGAAGGGATTGCCCGGGATTCATTTGAAACGTACTGTTTACAGTGTAGCGTCGATTTTATCGGCGCTCGAAATCTCGTCCGTGCAGTCTGCCTGGCGCCGATGCGTGCGCCTTTCTTATCCGGAATACATTGGCCGTGCAGACCCATCCGGATATAACAGTGCGCGGGGAGAATTTTCCGTTTTATATTTCGTATGAAATTCACGATAAAATTTACCGTAGAAACCAGTAATCGTCGGAGATCGTTACCATTTTCATTACTTATTGCTTATAACTTGTAACACACGATACTGCGTGTAGCTACAAGTAAACAGTTACAGTGTGCACGGTAAATATTGCTATTTGCAATTTTTACTGCGTTCCACGGTAAAATTTACCTGACTCAATGTAAAATTTTCTGTTGTTTTATAACGACAAAAAATCTGATTTATATAACCAAAAACTGATTAATATTTTCACACCATTGCATACGTTGTAACGTATTTTCTTAATTCGACACCGATAGCGAAAATCCGAGGACTGACCTAAGTCACCTTCGGTCATCCATCCGCATGCCAGGCTCAACTCCGTCAAAACGAGAGCTCTGACGGAACCTATCAGAGTAAACCGTAGCTTAACGGATCCTGTCGATTTCTGGGGACGTGAATCGAGAAACGCAACCGTAGGTGCTGATCTTTGGGGTCGCGTGAAATCAGCAAACGCAACTGAATGCACGAACGGGAGCGAACGGTTACGGAAACGCACGACCGTTCAGACTGCTAGGTTGAGGTAAAGAGAGTTGGAGTAAGTGTCAGGTAAATAATGCCGGAAATAGAGAGCGATTGATCGAAAACGTGCTTACTTTTAATATATTTTCGTAAGTTGCTCTTAAATATATAGGTAATATTTTACGAAACACCATGATGTCCCGTGATTACTGTGAGTTAAACGGTAATTTTTAATGAAAAATTTTCTACGTGTGGTTATACGGATAAGGGATGCGAAGAGACTATGCATTGAGCATATAGTTATAGGTAACAGACAACATACATATACAATATCCAAAATGCTTACAGCACGTGATAAGAATGTGTATCAATCTAAATATAGACGAAGCGTATCCGTTGTATCGTTTAATATGGTAAATGACTCAATCGACCGCGGGCGACATCAAGTTTTTTTTTTATTTCTCGTTAACACCATATATCGCTTTAGTCCACGTATACGCTCGCATTCCCGAACTGGACTCAAGATTCTATATGGTTACTCATTTTTTGCGACGATTTACTCGCGTCGCTTGGCACGCGAGTCCTTTCTTACCGTGGGCTTAGTAGACGCGACCAGGTGACTCTCAGTGGGGGGGTTTAAATGGCGAGCGGCACTTTTTTGTGATTTAATGAAGACGTTCGACCCTCTTAGAACGTTCCCGGGTTACCGCCTTCTTCTTCGAAGTCTTGCCTTACAAGGAATCGAGAGTGGAATCTGTGTGCGATCACGTAAGACTATTTTTATTCAGGTAGGAAAGACATTTTTTTTTTTTTTTCAAAATTCCTCAAAATTCAATACATCTACGTTTCGTTCCATGTAGGTCAAAAAGGTACGTCCAGTACATGAAAAGAATTTTTCATTAAAAATCACCTCTAAACTGACAGTAATCACGGGATATCATGGTATTTCATAAAATATTACCCACATATTTAAGAGCAATTGACAAAAATAATCCTAAAAGATAAGCCTGACGCGTCAGCTTTTACTAAAGCGTACGGTAAAAATTTCGAAACTTAAAAATACGTAGCGTAAGACCATATAGCTTTTACCTTGTTGAAAAATTGCAAATAACAATATTTATCGTGTGCACCGTAAAATTTACTTGTAGCCACTCAAAATATCGTTTTTTATAATAGGCAATAAGTAATGAAATGGTAACGATATCGCACGATTACCAGACGCTACGGTAAAGTTTATCGTGAATTTCATAGGAAAGATTAACGAAAAATTCTCTCCGCTTACGTATACGTAATGTGTTATCGATTTCTCACGGTGACCCGTAGGTGACTTAACGCTGTACCGTTCGAAAATTCATGTTCTCGCACTTCTTCCCTTCGCTCTTTTTATCCGTCCCTCCCAAGAATCCACTCGATTTAAGGACTCGAGTCACGTGGTGGAGAAAGAAACAGGATAAGGAAGAAGCTAAAAAACTGACAAAGAGGGCGCCAGGCGGCTCTGCGGTGGCTTCCTTCCCCTTTAATTGATGTGCGCGCGCCAGCGAAATTGAAACGCTCAACGAACGAGCTATAATTCACGGGTGGCTATATAATAATGTTTGCGCACGTTGTAGCGTAGTGTAAAAGCATATAGGTATACGCGTGCCGAGAGTGAAAAAGTGAGGCAGGAGTCGTTATCCATTCATAAATCCCATTAAAACCATTGAGACCCCCCTTCCTTCCCTCAACCTCACCCCACTCCCTGGTAGCAGCTCCGTAAGTCTCGTCGAGTTTAACACCTCGCGTTCCGCAACAGGGCATAATTAAGTCATTACACGTTCATTTTGCACGGTTATGCCTGATTTCTCGTACCTCAACGCTATCCGCGCGGGAGGAGAGACGCGCAGAAACATTTGCACAGGCGCGTCGATAAACACGCGTTCACGCACACCCATTTCCCTATACACACACGAGACTCGATCAGCTGATAGTCGATTATAAATCGACCTTGTAAACAGAATTGCGTCACAGTTCAACGACATCGAATGTCATAACTACGAATCCTCACGGTTTCCTTCAGTCGTTTCTTGTTTATTCACCACCCAGTGCATCCGCACGTGACCGCGCATAGACAGCGTTAATCTTATTGAAAGGCGAATACTCTAACCGAGAATCCTAATGTAAACGTATATTCATATATATATACACAGCGATATTCCAAGTCGAAGAGAAAACGACTCTCAAGCACGTGGCAAATCTATGTAGAGGTTGGGGGGAGGGTGGGGGGTAGCCGAGCCACGATACCAAAAGGAGGATTCACACCGGGGCAAATGGCCTGTTGACATATTCGCAAAGCCCATGGGTACATAAACTCGACCTATTTATTTTTATTCGACCCGGTACCTACACCCTCACTCCCCTACCCACCTCGCACGTCACACTTGTTGCATACACAGGGGCAGCATAAGACAGCATATATAAACGTGGTGGGACGGTGATATAACTCTGCGATATATTGACGACTAACAGATTGGCGAGACCCGTGCGGTAGACCGAGTCGAAGTGGCGGGGGGGACATGATGGAACGAGGAGAACCAACGAAAGAGAAACAGATCCCCTTGCATACGTCAAATATCTATGTACTTGGCAAAGGGGATCGAGCCAATGGCGCCATCTGAGACTATACTGATCGTGACGATTAGTATTATACTTGGGTCGTGCATAATAAAGTGGAGCAGCTTATACGCGTATTTCGTGAAGCTCTAGCTGTCTGTATCAAAAAGTGTATATATATATTTATATCATAACGTTATTCGAAATCCTGGCTTTTCTCATACGCCTGTATATACATATACATACTTGTCTAATTTTCCTAGCAAATAATCGTCCCAACGTGTCTTTGTCGTAAGGCAAACATAGCTACGTATATCATCCCTCATAATCCGATCAATACCTTCAGCCGTAAAAGTAGACTACATAGGTTCCTGGATACTCGTAAGATTACCATATGATAGGAGACTTGAACTTTTCATCAAAGTTCACCCGTCGCGGAGGTTAAGGTAAAGGAATCAAACATAGATATGTGACGCAGTAAGTCAAGGATTTGGTGGGATGAGGTATCTGAGACTACGTACCATGTATGTAGTTTGGCATATAACTATATTACATAGAGGATGAACAGATGTATAGCTGACGAGAGGAGAAGAACCAGAACGGAGGAAATGTTATCATAAGCGTTTTGAACTTGACCTAGTCTCTCTAGCGTTGCTCCGACAACACGAAGTGATATGACGTTATGAGCCGCTCGTGCGAACCGTACACGATAACAGCTGTTGCATAGCTATATACATGTATACATATAGGTGTATGTATATAAGTGATTCTTGAGTCACTAACGGTAAAAGTTTGGACTATGTCTAAGCAGCAAGCAGTCCTTCCCGCTGCGGCACCGGTTTTCCCATTGAACACGATTGACTCCGAGACGATCTTTGCGCGACGTGATTCTTCGCGCCTCTGGCGCAGCGACTATTCCTTTCCGGGACGATGTCATCCATCTGGTGACTGTTGGTACCAATTGCTGGTATCGCTGCCGTTGCCGATCTTGGTATTCCAGGTCGTGGTATGTATTACTCGATCGTGACTCATCCCCGATCCGGAATGAACGATCGAGATCTCCCGGGTAATAAAAAGTAAAAGTGAACATAGCAAGATCACTGGGGGGTCCAGGGGCCCGATCGTTGCCCTTCATCGAGAAGCTTGATATCTCAATAAGACATCGATCGCTCATTAGTAACACAAGAACGGTTCCCCATGATCTCTTTTACTTTTTCTTTTATCCTTTCTCATTCACTCGTCCACTTTCTGTGTGCGTATACACATACTGCTTACTCCTCGCGTTTACTCGATACCTGACAGCTTCTCTCTATCTCTCCGTCTGTGTTCATACTGGAACACCCCACTGTCGGGCTATGAGTACGGCGCACTTGACCCAGTCTAAAGCTGAACGAGGAACAAAATGTTTAGACTCACTTTCGCTCAAGTAACTGGAACTTTCGTAGAGGGCGCTCTACCGATAAGGTGTATACAAGGCAGTACTAAATAACGAGACACGCGGACGGGGATGAGATTCAATGAGAAATTAAATGTTGAACTTTTTTCCACGGAGCTCAGTGGGTTAGGAAGTTGCGTTAAGTTACAGTCAGTTTTACTGCGGCACGTCGTTACTGGGTACTACGGAAGACAGTTAACGGCGCGAGAACCGTGGAGGAAGACGTGATATCGAGGATGTAAAATTTATTGTTATTGAGTTTATTGAAAAATTTTTATTAAATTCTCCCGAAGGCTCTGAAGCCGGTCGCACGTAAGTGCCGGAGGCAGATTCCACAGTAGTTTCTGACTGGTTCGTGAACTTGACCCAGTGCGATAGATGGCGTAAGGGAATGAGTGAAATCTTTCAGCTGGTTCCCGCTCTTAATTGCCACTGACCCTACCACCACTTCCAGTTCTTTGTCCTCTCTGCGGCTCTCTTTGGTTCCTTTTCCTGGTAGCGTCCTTGTCGCACGGTAACGTCAGCAGCTAGTCTCGGCTCTCTCGCACCCCCACGTTGTTTGCGGTGATAAACAAAGGAGAGCCCGAGTGGCTCAGAGGGATGGGACACGGTGGCGGAGGGGTGTGCGGCCAGGAGGGAGGGATCGCCCGTAGTACTACGTGGCGAGAGAAACCGGCGTGACGCGGTTGCGGGAGTGCGAGTGAGACACAAAGGCCCGTCAATGGGCGAATGGGAGACCCCACGTGTGAATGAAGCCCCCACGGAGAGGGGATGAATGGTGCATCTTAGACGCAGCGTCAGTCAGCTGATGCCGCCCCTCGACAGCCACCCTCACTTTACCCCCCCCTCCCCTCCCCTGACGCCCTCTCTGTCCCTAGTGAAAAGTCTTGAATTTCAAATTAGTTAAAACTTCCTTGTCCCCGACTTGCCGCTTCAACCCTCAGACTTACCAACACTTGAATTTATTGTGTTTCTCATTGTGGACTACCCCTTACGTTCCACCCTTCGATTGATTTGCTTCGATAGGATCGAACTTAAAATATTTTTACCAAAATATAGCTAAGCCACTCGGTCAGGTTGCTAAGCGAGTTATTCCCGAGTAACGTAATCATAAAATCAATCGCTCCGTAAGGTATCCTTAGTCTTTTTCAAGACAAGGGGATCAATGTTACGTGGCCTCTGGTCGATGACGCACACAAACAAGGACTTCGCATTGAATAGATAAAAGTATCACTTTCCCAGAGTCGTAATTCCTTCCCTGTCCCCACAGTCTCCCGTTTTCATGCCAATGTGCCATTGGCCCTAGCTACTTTATTGCCTCTAGGCGTCTGGCGCTTCTTTATACCGCCGTGTGAAACGTGAATGGCTTCTGTGAACCTGACTCGAGCGACAAACCACCGTCAAGATCACCACTACCAATACTAACCCCAGTACCGACATCACCACGTGGATTTGTTTAGTATACTTGACTTACTGTGCACCGGATTTCCCCCCTACCTACGAACACTAACTCGTCGAACACTGACGCACCGCAAAGTCTATAGTCAACGTACGGTTGGGCACGTGCCAGTTCTTTGCCCGAACAAGAGGGCTACCTGCTGACTAGGCTCGTTTGTCGGGTTGTAATCTGTCACGAGTGATTACGATCGTAAATCCCACGTGGCAGCAGCCTCGCGACCATCAGAGAACGGCCACGCGACGCCGTAACAAAGAACTCACGACGAATCCCGTTCTCCTCTTCGTCCCGGCACCTATACACGTTCCTAATCAGAAATCCCAGTAAGATATCAGATACAGATCACATCAGGATTTATCCTGATCGTTAATAAGAGCATGACGAATCGATGGCTCTATATCGATTATACATAATTACCATAAATTTTTTTTAAATTAATTAGTTGTAAATACAAAAATAATATAAATCCGTTAATATCTATCAAGCTCGCAGTACCTACCGACTAGGTAGTCAAGATTCCATTGAAGGAACAATGGGACACCTGGAAAGGCCAAGACGCCGCGGCGCCTAACCTAGATTTCAGTAACAATACCCTGACACCCGGCTGAACTCTATTCTTATGAGACGGACAAGTGAGAGGGAACTACGTAGACGACACCAAGAAGGGAAGAGGTCGTTGCTGACTGCTCTGGCACGAGTCTGACACTAGGGCAATGTCACACCTAACCTATTATACTCACTCCCCGGGTCCAGACCTACGGCAGACTAATAACCTGTCACCGAGTGCGCCACGGTTGCGACTTCGTGCCGTGGGGTCTGTGTACGGAACCGTGTCGTTCCTCTTCCCTGGCACAAGTTCCTTTACCAAGCCTCCCCTCCTCCTTCTCCTCCTCCTCCTGTTCATCGTCTCCAGCTTCATCTTTCCTCTTCTCTCTTCCATCCTCTTTACCCCGCTCTCCCACATCTCGACGTGTGTACAGAAGCGTTAACTAACATGACGCAACCCCGAAGCGAGAAGAGACTGTTAACACGCCTGACGGTATCCAAGTCATTGAAGTCACCCTAACCTCCAAACAGTCGCAGCTGGTCAACGACACAAAGTCATGTACCAAGGTTAATATACACGTAGATCTATATATATCCAACATGCTTTCGCCATAATTTACGCGGAAGGTATGCGCGGGAAGTTGTTTATGCTCCATTGGGAAACAGTTAAGTCGATCAACGTCGAATCCGGTGTTAAAAAAATTAATGACGCGTCATGCGAACGAGAATGGGTCCCGTGCGTGTGTGTTTACGTGTAGGCGTTATACTTCATTCTTTGAAGGAGAAGACAGGTGATCATCTTGCTAACTGGTTACGGCATCGTGCCAGTTAAGAGCTAACTGACCTCGCATAACCCTCGAGCTCGAGCGAGCTATTAACGTGGCGTATGCCATTCATTCCCTGCTCTCTCTCCCTCTCACCCTCACTCTGTCTCTCTCTCTCTCTCTCTCTCTCTCTCTCTCTCTCTCTCTCTCTCTCTCTCTTTCACTCTCCTACTTCGGCTCAGTCATCCCCCGGTTCTCGCGGGCTACGCACACACCTACCGACCAAATGGTGTATCGTGCCGAACTAACGGCTAATGGCCTAATAGTACATAGTTTGGCTCCATTCATAACTGGACAAATGGTTAGAGACCCCCCGTTTGCGGGTCCAGCATTGCCACTACTATCACCGTTACGACCACGGGTACGACCACCCGGGTAGCTTCTACTTCCACTGTGTCCTGGTCTCATTCTCTCTCTCTCTCTCTCTCTCTCTCTCTCTCTCTCTCTCTGCCTCTTCCCTTGATTCTGCATTCTCTCATACACTCTAAATTCCATACGCACAGCTAACGGTCTCTCGTTTCTCCTCCCTATTACTACATAACTGTGGAGGACTCTTTCCTCTTCTGCACGGGGTCACCAGATCAGACTGAAAGAGAATCGTCATAGCTGGCCGTTTGCCCGATCCCCTTTTTTTATACTATAAATCCCAACATCGCCAACCGTACAAAACGATACTTAATCATCGTCGAAAATCAACCTGTACCACTTCAACGTATTGAATCCGTACTCGGACAATTCAAGTATTTCCGAACAAAACCTTTTACTCGCTCTTGTCACGTTACAATAGACATTGAGAACTTTCCCGAGCAATGTTACTTCATCTTCAAACATATTTATCTATTCCGTATCGACAATTACCAAAGTCGAAAGTCTCTAAATCTTACGAATCCAACAGCCATTTGTAATGCTCCATATAAGTCTAATGAATGAATAATATAAAACGTGACACTGTATAATGAATTCTTATCAACGTCTTCGGATCCACTTGAAATATACACCAAAGTAAATACGACTAGTAGATATGTACAGTAAGGATCAGACGCGGCTCTACTGGCCTACATAATACCCAAACACAGCGTTCCTCCAGTCTCTAATGCTCACGTGAAATAGAGTGCTCGAGAACGTTGCTCGTGCACAGCTGAGCCAGCCCGAGGGAGTGTGACGTAGAGGGGATCGGAAAACTATTGACCACGTTGAGAAGCCGTTTAACCCCCACGAGCACAATACAATGCGGTAGGGAGAGCATAAACGCCTCTACGCCACGTTCATTCATGAGTCGTATAACTTCGGAAGGTGTGAGGAGACGTATAGAGAAACGTGGCCACGCGTACGTACTACCCGGCTTCTGTGATGTTTGTGTTGACTGGCATGAGAACTGGAGGAGAAGGAAGACCGAAGAGAGGGGCATGAAAGAGAAAGAGAGAGAAAGAGAGAGAGCAAGTTTCAGATCGCGTAGACCGAGTTGAGAAGCGAAAGGAGATGAGGTACACTCTGTGTGGATGCTGGATGAGAAGGAGGGGATAGCGGCACGTCGACGTACCAAACCGATAAGATATCCATGAATGAGCAACACGACTACCGATCATCCGATTGGAATGATCGGCCGTTGTATCCTGAAAGGGAAACTTCATAATATAAATATCGTGCACGACAAACTGTCGTTATATCTATATGCATATTGAGGTAGACGTCCCTGTGGCTTTATCGTACTGTATATCAAACGTATGTGTATAGGCATATGTAGTACGCGCGTATCATCCGTGAATGAGATTTGCATAAATAAAACATTTCGTCGTGCCGGTGCCTGTACGGTTTACGAGTGATGATGGTGGCGAATTACTACGAATTCTGAGCTTAACCGTTTTCATACGTGCTCAAATCTACGTTACGGTAATATCGAACGACCTTGCGAATTCGTTAACCTCATGGTGAATTCTATTTGTAATTATGCGCATGTATAGCTGTATATACATTTGCTATGTAGTCGCGGATGCGAATTGCTGGATACTAGTTGGCGTTAGTTTTTTTTTTTTTGCAGATTTATTATTATTTTTATTTCAACACTCGAGCGGCTCGGTACGTTTTTTTTTCGCAATAAGTAGCTCTTTTCATTTTCTACCGACCGGAAGTGATCCGTTAGCTTCGTATGGGGACGAGATAAAGGGGCTGAACCTTTAAGGGAGTAAATGTCGATTAACGGCACGTTAAGTAGCTCTCTTTTTCTAACAAGGGGTTGATACATCCCCTGTTTCATTTTTCGTTCATATGTCCTCTTTACGGAGAGTTTACTTGAATGGGATATAGTTTGTGGGGAAATTTTTTTTGTAATATTAAATTTCTCGTTTGTTTACTCACGCTGAAAACAATTCCCAAGTGACCAACTGGAAATAATTAGCTTGTTACGGTATTACACTACCCCGATATCCCCGCGCGGCGGAGTGTTGATTACTGGGCGGCAGCGTTAGAGGCTAATAGCTCTACTAACTACCCAGAGCCCCTGATTGTTAGGTTACGATCGCAGCCTTTGAAACTCGCCCTACGCATAATAACTACTCCTAGCGACGGAATCGAACCAGCAACGATTCTTGACCTTTGCCAATAAATTTTCTCTGCTTTTTATTACACGAAAATTTGATTTTAGGTAAAAAGCTATATCGTACATTTAATAGTGTTATCATTTGATCGATTCAATTTGATGATTTTATCTGTGAATATCATTGCTCGTAAGGATTCGATGGTATTTTGAGAAAAAAAATGTTACAGTTAATTACGTAACAAATGTGGCTTTGCGATTGCAGATTTAGTGGGCTAGAGTAGTTTTAATAAAATGGAGAATTTCGATTTTATTGATCTGATAATTCACTTATATGATTACGATTTTTTTAATTCATTGATAAATGTCGTTCCAAAGCTCTCGCTACTAGTTATCTAGAGCGAACACGTCCAAGTGATCGGTCGTTTAAACTCTGCTTGAATATCACTGACCTACCCCATATCACACCAGAACCACCACAACAAACCATTAGCCGAGGTTTCACGCTCGCTAAGCTTCGGGGTTACTCATTCATCCCGTGGGTTATCGACGTTTTATGCCCGCGTCCCGACGCTTATTCGGCTCTTCGCGTCCTCACTCGTTCAACCCACGTCGTTGAGTTCACGATTGTACTGATTTTCCTAAGAAAATTTTTCCCTGTTTTCGATCACCGTAGAACTTTGAACGAAGTAGGTCTGGACGTTTTAAAATTGGATGGTCCAGATAGTAGAGGCTGTACTATATTTTGATTACTAACTTTGGATCACTTGGATGGATTACAAAATAATTAATCAATTGGTTTCTTTTGCATTAGTAATTCCTTTGTTAATTTTATAAAAATAAAAAAATTTCAATTTCAATATAACTTAAACTGTATGCAGATTGTGGATCTTTATGGAATTACAACAAAAGTTACTGTCAGCAATGCACCTATGCTGTGAAACGCACATGTGTTAAGAGGTTATATGTAAATTAACGGAGCATGTGCTTTTTTTAAAGACAAATTTTCACAATTAACCCTCGTCAAATTCTTGATTACACGTGCTTTAGGAACTTTTGTTCTCGTGAGCGTAGATGGCTCTCTGTAAAGCTTGTTTCCTTTTAGGTTCAGTTTACATTCAAATCGAATTGACCCACCGTATATAGTGAGCTTCCTCGTTGTGTGTGTTTCTGACGTAGTCAGGCAGTTCGCGGTTGAGAAATTTTAGTACAGGCGTCAACTGCAGATATAAAGAAAAAAGATAAAAAAAAGGCAAAAGTAAAAATAAAATTAATGCAGTGTCAGAGTAAGATAAACATTTCATTTGAAATACGATTAAACCCTGTTATATCTACGATTAATCATCGTATTTGTCACTGTTCAATGCGTCGTAAATGAAGATTTGTAAATTGGAAATAAAAAAGCGATCTGAAGAAATGACCCAGAAGTAACGGCACACTGTGAACTCCGGTTAGGAGGAGTTTGCAAATCTTTATCCTTCCTGAGAAGTTTATGATTTGTTAAAAGCAGTCTACCCTATGGAATAAGTATGAGAAGGGGACAAAAAAGAGGAATAAGGTCGACGTCATGAAAGTACCGGGGGTTCGCTACAAGTTCAAGAACCAAGGTCAAGCAATGCCTATAGTACAGCTATACCATAAAAAGATTTATAGTTTTACGAGACTTTCCGGAAACTCGACAAGAAAAAAAAAGCATAAAAAAGAACTTTTCAACTTACGCAAACCAATACGCGGTAAAAGTTTAAGCACTGAGCACAAATAATTTGAGTGGGCCCTAAGGTAATATTGAAATATAAAAATTGTATTTATTAAAAACATATTTTTTTCCTATTCCCTACTTGACGCATAGTTAAAAATTCCAAATTTGAATATAAATCGTAAAAATTATATTCTGCAATTCACACACCCTGCTGCCTGACTCTTATAATGATCCGTCATACGAGCACGTACGCAGAATTTCAATTTGCCTGGATAAACCTCATCATCAGGACGTGCGAGAAGCCGGCCGGAAGTGGTCGGGCCGGAAGTAGTGTGCGGGCCGGCGTGTGATTGCATCCTCGAGGACCTGTTGCTCGTTTCAGAAGTGAGAGTATGGGTGTCCGTCGCTTTACTGTTAGAAATGGGACGTAAGGTGGTGTGGGGGTCGTTGGGATGGCTGGTGGCTCCTGGGTGGCTGGGGAGACTAAGAGGGGTGGCTGGTAAGTATATCTACCCTTTGTTAATTCGGGTTTAACGCGAGCGGGACTGTTGCTCATGGAGGCAGACAATGGGGTCACTAGGGTGTTTCGTGCCAAGTTTTCATCGCTGGACAAGTTTAGACCTCTCGACCATTGCCTGCAGACACGGGGTAAACAGGAGGGTGATCGGGATCGGCGATGCTTGTGTAATCGGTTCGCTAACGATCAATCGATTTAAATGCTGGTAACGTGTTCAGTTGTATATTTCGAATGGACAACGTGAAAACTGCATATCTTACATGGACGAATCCTACTTACGTAACACACATATAGTATATGTATACAGTTCATTGGACGTATAGCCTGGAATCATGCGGATGAAGAAAAAAAAAGAAAGCATACAAATATATATATATATATATATGAGATTTTTTAAATTGCAGAATCCTCGTCAGATTGGATACAAAGTAGTTTAGAGAAAAGACATGATAATGTTGAGTTTGATTGAATTTTTAAAGGCGGATGCGGTACAAGTCCAAAGGGAAGAAAATGGTAATCTGGGATTTAACCTCCTTCGAACTGCCTCAATCCTGTGTGCATCGAATCGAATAGTGCATAGTATGCATGCCGGGGTGCAATAAATCGGACGAAGAGAGGAGGTGGTGGAAGAGGAAGAGGTAGAGGAGGATGAGGACGAGGAGGTGGAGGCCCTCCAGCCCGTTTTCCCTTTCGTTCGCCCACCCGCTCGCATGGCACATATTCACATATTCAACCCCATGTAGCCCTCTACGGCCCCTTAAACATACACATGGGTATTCCACATACGTGGGAGCACGGCTCAGCTGAGCCGTGACGTATGCATGTCGGCAGCCCGTGTGAACTTATTCCGTCACGTGGTTTTGAGCTGTTAAGCTGGTATTACACGGTTCAAATAAAACCTGTATTATACCCAGCGATTTTTATCGAACGATTAGAGCCACCGAGCCTCCGGCGAAGAATATAATCTCGCTAACCGCCCTTTGGGATTGGATTGAGAATAATAAGAAAATTTTTCAAAATCGTTATCAAAGGATTATGAGAATTAAAAATAATTTTGTAATTTTGCCTTCTCCAGTGACATTCGAAGCATCCAGATTCAGAGTGACGTCATACTCAACGAAGCAAATTCAATTGACGAACTTGAACGTCCGGATTAAGGGTAGCGAGATGAGGCACAGGGTGGGCTGGTCTCAAGAGTCAAATATTCTTTTATGAAAATCCGAGCATGTCATTCGGGCTTTAGGGACCTGTTGCTCGTCTCTATCTCTCTCGGTTGCCACCCCTCGTCACTGTGTATACGTGTGTACAGGAGCAGCCCCCCCGGAATACTCAATCTACGAGAGAGAAACGTGTGTCGGTACCGTCTTATGCTAAACTTTGTGGGTCGCTCGGGATCACCCGTCGTGGCGCCACTTGTCGGGCAAATCGTTTCCTCCGCCTTACTTGTTTGCATTGCCGCGCAACGAAGACAGAAATTCCCATTAAGGTCAATGGGCTTCCCTGACCAATATGCGCCAGCACTCGTTCCGGTAACAGCATATACCCATTCCCAGCTATTAATTAACGATCTCTTCTTTCATCGCCAACAAATCGATACCGGTTCGAGTATCGATGAGAATAACGACACACGTACAGGCAAGCCATATAATTAGTATCAAAGTAAAATAAAACAAATCGCTCCCATAAAAACGTGTTACACAATAATTATAAATATAGGCCAATCTAAATATAAACCATAAAAGATCGGCAGCCATAAAAAAGAAAGAATCTATACGATGTTCGATTAATTAACAAAATTTCTACCAACGAATCCAACGATTGTTCTACCGGGTTTCGCAAAAGCCAACGACCTTGAAATTATACGTCCAGTAAGACGCTAACCCAGAAACGTACAATATATAAATATGCAGCGAGAGTTCCCGCGCGCATAACCTAACCCCAAAGTGGTCGAGGGACCAAGCAGACGGCTGTTATGAATGGAGAAACTTTCGCGGCGCGTAAACGTAACGCGGTGTATAAGGGCAGCGTGCGAAGGAAAGGGATTTCAAGGGAGAAGCGAAAGTGTTGAGGTAGCGTCGGTGACGTCGCGACGGTATGAATACAAGCAGCTTAGCCCAAGATCCTCCGGTATTAGCATGGACGCACACAAAGATCCCGCACCTTTACCATAGAGTGCATATGTAAGTATATAACGTAGGGGAAGACGCGCATACGCCTTCGTGAGAGGGCTACGTATGAGTACCAGTATGTACATACAGTGGTATATACGTTTAAACCCTGGAGCGATACCAACGGAACACACAAACACTTCGGAGAACAACGGAATAAGCAACAGGTACGTATACGTACCTACGTAACTACGTACCTACTAAACCATCATAACCTACGTATCAAAGCAGAATGCGCCCGCTCGTAGTACGGACTACATGGATGTATGGTTAAGTCGGGCAGAAGAAGTAAGTCCAGTGCCAAGGCTCTTTCGTGCTCTTTGCGCTACCCGTGAAACATATCTGGCACTGCAAACAGGAGGAAAGAGAGGAAAGAAAAAAAGTGTAAGAATTATCGCGCTGCTTGTCGCAGCGCAGTAGGGATAAGGCAGAAATGCCCCAGACGGGATGAGCAAAGATATTCCTCCGTGTTGACATTAGTAATTCGAGATTAAAAGATTTAGACGATGACGCGTACCTCAGTGATGCCGTCGTAGTCAGGGATAATGAGGATTCGCGTATGTATAGGGGTAGCTTAGGAGCGCTTGATTAAAGGGAAATATGGCAACTCGAGAGGGATGAAAAAGAATTGTCAAATTGTTATTTCATAGGTTGGTCAGTGACGTCAGACTCGAGGAATGACGTTGGATCGCAATTTAATAACGCCCACGCTCTTACGTTCTTATTTTGACCTGAGGTAGACGTCAAGTTGGAGCACGTTGTGTCTCAGCGATAAACTTCCCTGCGGTTGCTACTCCGTCTACACCGTATGTTGTACTGTTATACGTTGGCATGCGTGACGCAACAGGAAAATACGATGCGATTGGGCTTCCCTGTAATACGTGTGAGTAACTTGGCGGACATTTTGGATGTGGTGAGTCTTGCGTATATCTATGTCTCTGAGTGTCATTCATTGCTCGTTTGAGGATATGGAATCAGCTGATATACTTTGGAAAAAAGAGTGAATAACTGGCTACGGTAAGTATTCTATCTTGGATATGGCTCTCTAGTGGTTATATACTTCTCGTGTAATAGTGCTTCGTAACGCCCGCCTTTCCTGAAAGGATATGACGTAACAGCAGCGCCCACGTAACTCCTTCTAGGAACTTGAAAAAGTCGCAGAGACGTATCGAGTCTCTCCCGCGCAGTAGACCTAACCTCAAAAAAGTCTGTGCTGAAAGCTGTAAGAATTGAAATATTTACAAAGGATTGATATAGTCAGTGAAGTTGGCGAGCATCATCCAAACTGAATGTGAGTGATTGGACCATGTTAATGACGGATAACGATTCGCTAATTTCTTGCAGTAAAACATTCTGGGCCTCTCTTGCTCGTTCCTACCGTGTATCACGGAAGGAGCAGAACAGTGTATAAAATGTGCTCGCAGCAGCAGGCAGCTGCGGGAAGCAGCCGGCCTGACAAACCGGGCAAGTCTGTGCTACTCACCCTAGCGTGGATCAGCTAGAGTTTACCGAAAATATACAGTATAGTATATTTCGGTACTATAATCTGAGTGTGGTTGGGATACTATAGTAAGTGTTATACGGGTCTGAGTGGGGCCTGGTGTTCGGGGGCCACATGTGTGCGCCACAGCTGTCCCTCGGACAAAA
Organism: Calameuta pallipes; assembly: GCA_030142375.1. Lineage (NCBI taxonomy): Eukaryota > Metazoa > Arthropoda > Insecta > Hymenoptera > Cephidae > Calameuta > Calameuta pallipes. The sequence continues at coordinate 1,281,633 of JARQSW010000441.1, read as the reverse complement.
CAGCCGAGCGAACAAGCGGCTTGAGAAGGAAGAGGATCTTGGACTCGTCAGACACGAACCACTGGAGAGAATGAAGGGACAGGCGAGAGGTGGGAGAATAAGAGAGAGAGAGAGAAAGACAGAGAAATGTCTCTTCTAATCAACCTGGGAAATGTCCAATGTTACAAGTTTGATCGCGACCCACATTCGGCCAAGGGTGCAGACGACGTTGAATCGCGTGTCTACCGATCGAGCGCTGCGATCGCGTGACGTTTCTTCGTCACGATCGACCTACGTTCTCTCGTACCTCTTAATGGAGTTATAAAGAGGTTCCCGTTCCTTCGATGTGCCATATACGGGAGGATATGGAGAATCTACCTAAAGATCTACCAAGTAGACTGTGAGGATGTGATGGAGAATTAGCTAACAGTTAGTGATAATACTTTTGATATTAATGACAATGTAATAAGGTTCTTTGGTGAAATAATGAAGTCGTATCAGCGCACAGTTAACGCGTGGACCTATCTTCTTTATCTTCCGGTAACACAATCTGCCTGATAGGAACGATAATGACGTGAGATTAGACAAGAGGAACTGTGCCAACCGCACTGATAATTTTGCCAAATTTTGTATCCCTCCGATTTATATTGATTACTAGGTTAACTCGATAAAATTAAATAGAAGAACTATCTATTTCAATATTTTTACTAAACTATAGCGCGTAATTTTCTTTTTGTCATTTCGTCAAATTATACATTGATAAGTAATTCAAGGAATTACCTGAATCAATATTTTTTCTCGTCAATGATACCCAGGAAAATATATGAGGAAAAACTACAGAGTTATGGAAAGCTTGCCGTACGACGTCTGGGAATATCATTTTTATGTTATGTAAACGTTCTCATTGTCAGCGAGACTTTCGCCACGGTCCTCTTTGGGGAACTTCCTGCGTTCACCAAATCGCGGTCGGTAACAGTTCTTCTCTCGTTGCATACGCGGCACGTGAACCCAATTCTGCTAGAAACGATTGGTTCCCTTCGACATCCTGATGTATCGCCGATATTGCAGCTACCTTCTATTCCCGTTCCCTCTGCTATTGCTTTGTTCACGGTATAGATCTCAGCAGAGTAACACGTTTACACACTCCAGTTCTCCCTCTTTCTTTTGGACTCTCTTGTTCCTCGTCTCTCCAACACAACCCTGACTAGCATAGTCGTAGCTAACTTATATTCTACCTACCAAACAGTGAAATACTGCACAGCGGTACAGAGGGATGCTGTGAAACGGAATCTCCACGGAGGAAGCTAAAAAATACGAAAAAGTAAAAATACTGTGAATCCTAGTGGGAATTACGAGGATACGATTTTTTTACGTCGGTTTGAGTTTCGCGCGGATTTATGACGTTTTTGAGTTTGAGCAAAAAAATTTGAAATAAAAAGGCTTCCACGAAGGTAACGTATTCGCTAGTTTGAAGACATAACATTTCACTGCATAATGCCTCTTTTTATTTTCTAGTATAAATGCTCTTGTTTTACGTGAAATTATTATTGAAATGACGTAGGTAAATTATCGGGGTACCAACGAAACAGAGTTACCCCGATGGAATATATCTATATGTATCCTCCATTGTATCAGGCGTAGAGTGCACGCGTCTAGAATTAACTGGAAGAAGAGGAAAAGCGCTGACATTTTTTTGACGTCTGTCTGGTCGGGGTTAAAAATGTTGGACGTTCATGACTGCGAGAAAGAGGTTGCCTAACGAGATAGCCGAAATTTCGACGTAGGCGTCGGGTCGCGCGTGTGCGTTACAAAACGTCGGCCTTCGGGTGCTCCCACCATCGTGAGATTCGTTGTTCGTTCGGCGAGGCTTTCGTCATCGCCGCCGCTCTCTCAAAATTCTAAACCAAACGAAGGGATTCTCGACGGCGACTCTGTTTTATCGGCTGTTGATTCTCCGCGAGAGTTTCTTCTGCATGCGCCTCGTTTCCCTTCAAAGGCATAGAAAATTTAAATCCGAGTACCGTGAACGCGCCCATTGGCGGCCTCCCGGAAACTTCCGACGATGCGATAACTTTTTGATATCTACAAAATAAAAGAAGAATATCTCAACTGTTGTTTTGAGATTCTATGACTTTTCGTAATACTAACCTGCTCATTCTCAATGTTTACCTCTCTAATATCGTGTACCGTAAGAATACGGTGACATAAGTTCGCCGATCTTTGCGACTAAATAAAAACTCTTATAATTTACCTAGATGATCTCATATCGCCCAACATAGGGAAAGCAGCTTATAAAATAGTCATGACGATCATCTTATTCCATGGAAGAATAAATTTTCATCTCTAGTACAGATAGAAGTATACAAAGGTAAAAAGGATCTTTGACTTTAATTATGTTACCAAGCCGTTTAATTCTTTACGCTAGCATATCGCAGTAAGAATGTTACATGTAAGATATATTTTTCTTTAAATCTATGCATCTCATACTTTAATGAAAAGAATTGTGCCAAAACTAAATGAGGAACATAGAACGAACTTTAATTAACGAAACAAAAAGAAAATTGAAAGAAAGGCAGAAGTCCCCCCAAATAAATCCCCGGAAGATCACCGAGCGAAAATGATCTCAAGCAGTCGCTATCAATATCTGGCGCGAGTGCATAACCAACATTCTAGCCTGCTATTCAGCATAGAATCGAGTTACAAAACCAAGTTGCAAAAGGCTATGGGCTGTCTTATAGCGCCTGTAGCGACGTTGCTGAGTCACCGCTGCGTTGCCAATATCCGCCGTCGTTCGTACCCGTGGCGTTGCCATGTTTCCCGCAGTCTCGAATTCCCCCCTGACACCGCCATGCCGCCAACGGCCAACGTTCCATTGGTCGCCGTGCACACCCTTCGCCCTGCGCCGCTCCGAGCGATCCATCCCCACCTTATAAAGCGAGAGACCGGACAGAGACTAACCGGGCTACAGGATAAAGAAAGACATAGCAAGCGCCGCTACGTTGAAATTTCATTGCGTTAAGCTCGCTCGTCCGCCACTGAGCGCGGAATTCACAGAAAACGTCGGTAATAGAGTTTCGTGAGATAAACAGCGTCGTCGTCGCGTCGCGACGCGGCAGGACGAGTAGGGTTACCAACCGGGCATTACCGCACCTCGCCCACCAACGCCTATCAGATCCGCAAACACACATCTTTTCAGCGCAACTGACTGCGAACAGTCAACAACAGGATCCACCTACGTATCCACCTATAATTCCAAGTATTCGTCAGACTAGAATACACGAAAACAATCCATCCATCAGAACTGTTTACAGGCAATGCTCCCGTTTGGATATCCAATGCATCCAGTTACCAACTACCTTATGAGTATAGATACCTACCTTTCTATATGTATGTTGCTACGTATAGCACTATGCACCGGATCATTCGTGAGATTGAATGTAACTTAAAGCAGCGTGTGACCTTTCTTGAGACTCGGATACCACGGTAACCAGGTTCCTGGAAAGCCTAGACTACTCCTACGCGTCACAGTCTTATAAAGGATTTTTTTTCCTTTGCTAGTATTTTATCATTAAAGGGAGTCGAGCTGGTTTGCTATGTGTTAATCGTAAGCGCTTTTAAAAGGCATCGATACTGCCTCCACTATATCCTACCAATAGTTAGTTTCCCTTAAACTTGGTGGAATCGTTAAGCCGCGCTATCCGTTAAGTGGAAAAATCAAAGCAGCCAATTTCCATAACAATGGCGAGCGCACTTTATAGGTGCGCTCAGATTTTAAGTAGAGTTCAGACTCCAGAGGGTGAATGAGGTTGAACAGCGAAACTCCCGGATGGGCGATCGCACCGTTCGCAAAAGTTACTCAAACCCCGTCGCATGGCTTTACCTATATTACAGGCTCTAGGTAGGCTAACCTAGCCGTATAGAACCTTCCTGGGGGAAGTAGGAAGCAACGGCGCGATGAACTTTCTAGGATACAGGCAAGGGGCACTTTTGGACTACGTGTAAGTGATGATTTCGAAGGCACGAGGAAAGTAACGGACAAGAAGAGGCTTATATTTTTTATAAATCCTTCTAGGCCTTCCACGAGATAATATTTTGCCTCCCTTGGTATCTCTTTACATCATCCTCTCTCAGCAGCCGTATATTTTAACCACGGATTTTACTTACTCTTCGCATCTTTTTTTTTTGCCGTTTTCTACAGATTTCGAAAAGAGAACGTCTCGAATGTCAGAGATCAATGGCAATCGCATCGTCCTGATGTTTCCAGATTGGTGACGCTAGCCAGTGTGCTCTGCGTTTAACCAATCTAAAATATAAATACAGAACGGTGCGAGCCGCAATGCAAATGCAACTGACCCGATAAAACTGCATTGGGTCATAGAAAGGGAAAATACAACCTACAAACGCAGTTCCCGCCAAAATACGATTTTTATAGCCTCTCGGCGCCACACCGTACTCCTACCTCGAGCCACGTTCACGAGGCTCATACCAACGTTTCTGCCACCCCAATGCCCCATTCCCGTTTCCATCCCCTAAGCGGGACTGGAAACTCAAACCCCACATCAGCCCCCTTTGGTCTCCCTTTCTCGTTTCTCTCCTCTCCCCATCCACCCTCGGCTGAGTTAAATTTATCTTCGAATTAAAAATTACGATATACTACGGAGGAGTAGATAAGCAGCTTGATTTAGGAATAGAGACAACCTTACCTGTACTGTCGGATTATTATTTTTTGAAAAATTTCCTCTAATTAAAAATATTATTTAAAATTATACAATTTTTACTTCACTTCTAAAATTCCTGTTAAATTTAAGAAAAAATATTTGTAACAACTACACTTCAACTTTAACACTTAAACTTGAAATTTTCAAACCGAATCCAGACAAACTCTTGCGCCGATTTAAGTTTGATTTTTATCGAGCTATCGGTGTTCCCACTGCGCTATTAAACGTGCCAACGAAATTGCGTGGCAATACGTATAGACCAAACTCTGTCGAGGTGGAAAGCGCTTATGGGGTGGACAGTGTAGCCGGACATCGGAATGGGAAACGGGTTAGCCGAATGACCGGTGGTCAGAGTTATGGGGGTAGAATTGCACCGCCCATTCCAAAAACAATGCCGCGTAAAGCGGTAACGGAGTACGCGACGATTATTAAACATAGTCAACGCTAAAGCCACGTCCTCGAAAACATTCGTCGTTTTCCGAAATCTGGGTGCGCGTATACGTATATACATTTTAAAAAAGCAACAAGAAAACAAAAATCAAACGAACCGTCGAACGAGCCGCGGTTGAAAACGCTTTTGGACACGGGACCCTTTCGAAAGATATGACCAGCAACGTAACCCGCTGTGAGGGACGATACTGGTGGTACCAAGCAGCAATGATATATAATGATCAGCGAATGGTGCTGAAGATTTTGCGGAACGCGTTTAAAAGCGGGCAGGAAAACGTTTCTAAACCAGGAGTAATTGAGATAAGCAAAAATGACGGTATCGACGTCTATCGGACAATTTTCGTACTTTCATTGAACTCGGGGCAGTGTTTACGATGTCCACGTGGCGCCACGCCCCAACCCTGCATTTTTTTCAAGTTCGCCAAGTCTCAGAAAAGTTTCCTAATCGTAGGCCGAGGATTCCCTCGATCTTCGTCTTCCTTTAAACCCTCCAGCACGCCGACCTTCTACCCAGCCAACCTTCTTCCTTTTTTCTTTCCCCAGCATCTTCATCTGTCACTCTTTCGGGTACACTTGCACGAAATGTGAAATAATCTTGGGGTCCACTGATCCATTTTATTAAAACTGAATCAGTAAATTACCTCAAGGTCGTCGCATATTGTTGTTTAGGGTGCTACGCTCTGATTACATTGTTCCAAGTCACCCAAGGTAATCGATCTATTCAATTTCATTGTCATATACCATACATAGAAATAGATACATCGTTCGAGGGATGAAATTATTCATGAAAGGAATTCAATTGATTTGGGCTAGTTCGATGATCCATAGATAGTGTCGCGCTAGAGGTGAAGTAAATGTAACGATCTAGGGCACATTCCTACTGAAGGAATGTTATAGTTTATAGTTTAATATGTTTATAGTTTAAGCTTATACTTGGATTATCAATAATTCTGACGTATGGTCAGGAATCGAGAGGATTGCGCGGTAGAAAACAAAAAAATAAATTATTCTGGAATTTCCTTCTCCAACAGGAGCGACAGTGAGGCACGAGTGAGCGAGAGAGACAGACATATAGGATCGGGATAAGAGAAAGCAGATGTACAGGGAGTGAGAACGAATAAAGAGAAAAAAAAAGAGAGAGAGAGGTAGAGAGAGAGAGAGAGAGAAGAGAGAGAGAGAGAGAGAGAGAGAGAGAGAGAGAGAGAGAGAGAGAGAGAGAGAGAAAAGAGGAGTACATCCGAATACAACTCACCCTCACTCTTACCCCCTCATCCTCCCCTCACCCTTTAGCAACGCGTACGTACATTTATTCGAAAGTTCACGAACACGCAGCCAACTTGCACTCTGCTAATAAGTCATCGGTGTTCGTTCGCCGACTCTCCTCGTTCCGTTTCGCCGTTCCTCCGCGCTTCCGTTCCGCTCTGTTCCCGTCTGTTCTCCCCATGTTCGTGTTTTACGTGGGTTCAACCCTCCCGGTCCACCCACACGCGCACAGATCTCTCTCACGTACACCAACACGCCCCAACGAAGCTCCACCACCACGGCTCTCGCGTCTAACACGTACACAACCCACTAGGGGCTGAACTCCCTCTCTTCCTCGTACAACGTGCTTCTCCCTCGCTCTGACCGGATTACGCTTGCAAGCACGATTTCTTAGAAGGAATCGAAATTTCGGATCATCTTGCTAGAATAATAAAGCAGAACCCAGGAGACGAGACCCTCGTATCTTACGTCGTGGATTAATGACATAATTTTTAATGACGATCCGATTATTTTTTCATTTTTATTTATTCCTCTCGAATTTTATCAGGAACCCTCATTGGAATCTGTGATCGAAACAATAATATTTTTGGACAGGCGTTAATATTCGTTCGAGAGAGTATGAGAGAGTAGGACCGCTGAATGTTTCTTCGAAATTTGCAAAATATACATGGAGTATTTTTCACTTGATTTTTGATGATGTACAAGGGTGGTAATGTTAGGATACGAGGGTCGTCTGCTACCTCGGCCCGGGATAGCGTAACCCGGCCTGCGCTCTCTCTCTCTCTCTCTCTCTCTCTCTCTCTCTCTCTCTCTCTCTCTCTCTCTCCATAATTCAGGCTGCGACGGGATTGGTCGACGCACTGCTGACGTCACTGGGAAACCAGCGGGATAACAAGGCTAAAGGGGTTGGTGGGATGGTGCTGCAAAAGTATGCTGTCAGATAGACCCTGCCGGCCAAGCTGGATGGACGTTGCTGGCATAATATCTTGTCTTCGTCGACTGGAAATCTTACGCAATGTCCCGACAGAAGATCAAACTATCAATACGTTTCTCCTGTCGCCTCTGCTGATAGCGTCGAGGAAGAAACGTTATTGGATCGATAATGTCCTGAAAGCAAAGCGCCTTTCTTAGTTAATGGAACAAATAGAATATGGAATATGGGATAAGGAAAGACATTTTTGAAAAAAAAAGTTATAGGAACAGGAAACAAATTTTTTTATAATTTTGTATTAAATACTCCTAACAAATTTCATCGTTTACTATTTTACTTAAGAATTATCGAAAATCTGTCAATTGCTTAGGACTAGTAGATTTATTTACCAAACGTCATGACGGCACGTTACGAATCGATAAAATCCCCTATCGCAACAATGGCTGATATACTTGACACAAATAAACAAGAAAAATTTCATAATGCTTCTCGAGAGCTTATGACGTTCTGTGCTGTTGGATGCTGTGACGTATATATCCTTATGGGGTACGTTGGAAGTAGTTCTTTCCGAGCAGTGGTCAGCCATGCGGTTTGACATAGTGCGCGTGCGCATCAGTCTTTCCTTTCAAACTTCAAACGCTACGATCTGCATTGCAACATTATCAGAATGTTGGCTAGCCGCAGGAATAATTATATGGACCGCTGTTTAGATTATATTCCCATTCAATTTAGACATACTATTGATTTCTCAACCGCACTACAGTTAATGATCCATCGAACTCATTACTTCGCGTGCGGAACAATATTAATCCCGTGGTTCAGTGAAATTCCGAATTTCACACATTCACATATTCCTAATGGAAAATGGGCTCCTGGCAGTTCACAACTAGATGTCATAGGATTACAAAATTCTAGTAATTATCCTCAATTATATCAAGTGTTGTTTACTGCAAAAGGCCAATAATATTTCTAGTATTAATTTAATTATTTTTTAATTCAGCTGATTTATTAACTACGTCATAAGAGAATTACTTAGTCAGACATATGTGAGATTTTAATTATATAGCAAAATCAAGTTGTCAATCATGATTTAGAAATGATTAAAAAAAAATCAAATCACACAAGTCAATTAACCAGCGCATCTTTTCACAAGATTATAAGGAATTTTACGAAGTAATGCACATAAAAAAATATTCTGAATGAACCATACAAAAAACTGAACGTGACAAACCATTTTTTATCGATCCCAGTCGACGCTGACTCTTTCGCTTAACAGTGGCTACTATCGCCACGAAATATATCATCGACCTCGCTAACGAGAAATACTTAATATATGTAGGACACTGCCATTCTTTACGTTTACTCTTTTTACACGGTATAACTCTTTTTTCCCAACGACACGTATTTCGCGCTTGTTAAGCGATTTCTAATCGGCAAGATCCTTGGCTTTAAATATATAACATATATATTACACGAGAAGTAAAAGGGCATTATATTATTATTATAATCTAAATTATAAACAAAAAATATTAATCTACCGAGCACGTACGAAATTCGCGTGGCATCGCGCGGGAAATAATGCATCCCAATGCAGGTTCACGCAGCCGCGGAATGAAATCTCCGAGAAGCTGGGTTTTGAGATTCAGGTCCTCTACGTGGTAACAAGAGCGGAGGATGCGTGAACGCGTTTTGTCGGTCCTCGAAGACCGAGCAGTACCATTAAGTTCTTGAGTTTCCACGCGTAATGACCCGTCATAGTCCCGAGAGGTACCTTCCGCGAACACGTAGAATGATTACTCGGTACATTTCTACGTTTCAAGAAAAACCAGCATGTAAACTGGACGCCACTACGTTTCGTGAAGCTTGCACGCGACGAACGAGTTGCAATTGGCGCGAAGGTTCTTACGTAAGCGAGTTCTTGCTCTGTGTAGAGAAAAGAAAAAAAAATCATGACCGACCACTTGGTAGAAATCATATAACTCGTCCTTTAGCCTAATGGAAAGAGACCTATAACAAGACCTATATATAGTTGTATAAATGATGCTTTAAAAAAACACTACGCGCTACCCTGAGTATCCTGGACATATTATTTCTTTTGCAAAATCTTCCATGGATCTAGTACAAAACGCACTAAAATAGTTTGGCTATTTGTTGAGTTTCGTGCGCCGCACTCCGATTGGTCGATGGTGCTGTGCGCGGCAGTTTTTGCGCGAGAATCGATTCACTGTTTCTATAGAGCCCTGCCGGCCCGTACCACGGTACCGGGAACTAATTCTCCTGGTGCTTGGATCCCATTGGCTCACCTCCTTTCTCTCTGCTGTCTCAATGGTCAAGAGTGCTTGCACCAAGAGAAATATGAAAGTCATGCATCCCGTGGACGTTCCGGGCATCGCTCAACGCATTGCACTCCGCACGACCTGGGGTATCCTTTTCTACTGAAACTCTTCAACTGCCACTAATACATTTAGTTTCTTTAAAATCACCTGTTGACTGTCCGTTCGCAGGATAACGGACGAAGACTCGTAGAGCGTGCTCGAGGATCCCTAATCGAGGACAGATTGCCATCGTGTTACTTAGTCCTGGTCTTCCTTTATTGTATATTGCATCTTTAAATGACCTTATTTTTTAATACATTTTTATTATACTATATAATTTGTGGATCGACGATACTTACAAATTTGAATATAGTATAATCGTATTATTCAAGATAGTGGCTATTCATTTTTTTTGCTAATCAAAGTTTCACTAAGTATATGTGTATATTGGATTTTGTAGTAGAACGAGGGACGATGCTCGTAATAGAATTTGCATCGGGGATATAACACAGGGTTATTACCCAAACGCGCCACCTGAAGTTAGCGCACCCATTTGATTCTTATAGTAAAACCACGTTCAGCTCATCCATTTGGGCTGTGTGACCGAGTATGATAAAACATGACGCAAAATGAAGAATTTAGTGCGATAACGAATAATCAATGTGAATGGAATGTAAATTAATATCTATATCAGTTAATAAATCTATCTATTGTAAAGTAATTCTGCTGTCGATATTGATTTTATGAAATACTTTTGGACAATATAGCCAGGCATATTGAACACTGAAGTTTTGAGATATGAGAGTTTGTCATACTCGCTGAAAGAATGTTCATAAATGAAAAATATTCAAAAGTGTCTGAATAGTATTTAAACTGTTATCAGTCACAAGAAACTTTTATTATAATACCTAGAAAAAAAACTTACTATACCGACCATTATCAAACTGCAGTTTCTTTTTTTATATACAGTACAGCCATAAGCTCCAACATAATACAGCAGCACGGGTATCAATTTTGACTTATACCCATGTACATGGGTACGAAAATACCTAAGCACCAGTATGCAACTTCTTTCTATTCGTAGCATTTAAAAATGAAACTATTCATCGGCCATACTGAAATAGGCCAATTCGTAGAGGGGATATTGAAAGATTCACCGTTACTCCGTTGCGTGGAGGTGGACTACGCTACGAAACCATGCAAGTCTCGAAGCGCTTTACAGTTCAGCATACGCCACCCGAGATGCATAACATAAGGTACCGATTGAAGAATGCCACTGGATTTTCGTATAAGGAGCAAGAGAGGCAAGTGTAAACGTTTAAAAAAAAATAGAAAAATAATAAGTAATTAGCAAAGAATAAACTGGCAACTGTCAGTCTAGAGAAAGTGGTTGCTCTCGTAAAGCTTCGATAAAGAATAGGTCGGCGGATGCTTTCTCTTGGAAGTTTCCAAGAATGAAAGTATCCGGGGTAAGAAATACGCTGGAACCAGGAAGCCACAAACATTGTATACGGTTTAAAATCTGTGGTTAAATGACTTATGGTTTTTGGAACTTTGAACGATTGGATGTAACGAGCTGGTCTAGGTCTCTTTGTTTCACGATAATACTGATTACCATGGTTACCATGGTAACCATGCCTTGTTATTTGTTTTAAGATAATGTTGAAGCAACACCGAAACTCAAGTAATAATTAAATCGACTAATCTACGCTCTTCGGTTGATCCCAATGTACCATGTCTATCGCGAGGCGTCCTCAACAGAAGGAAGAGACGGATCATCGTCGTTGGTTCATGGTCAAAGCATAAATGGCCGGTTTAATTTTTAACCCGAGTATACGAGAGACAGAATGATAGGACGAGAGACGCGGAGGGAGACAGAGAAGGCAAAGAACAGAACGAAAACTGTGCAATTCAAACGGTGCAAGTAGGCATGGCTTCCTGCTGGGAGCTGATCCGTGACGCCCACACCGGCCACCTCACTTCGCTTCTTGTTGCTTGGCTGGCGAACGAAGATCTCTCGCGGTACCGATCGAACCGCTTCTCTTGACTCTTTCACCATGCTTTAACTGTGACGGAAGTATTGATTCCCGAGGGGTGTTTCCAGTGAAAATCACAGGAAACCAAAAGGCCCAGCTGAATCGATCAATTTTATAAATTGGTTATACCTACCTATGCATTGTGCTACTCGAGCGGTAAGATTGTAACGCGTTATAACAGCCAACTATATATGGTCAGGATAGAGAAGCACGCTGCGTGCTGACTGCTTAGAAATCTAATCGAGTTAAAATCGTCATAGGATCGTTATGAGTCCAGAAAATACTTCAACGTAGTAGAATTTTTTATCAACGGAGAATCCAATGGGATTAACGAACGCTGATGTTTTTCTTAGTATAGAGAAATTGTGAAACAGTTGGTATAACGTCAGGAGGAGACGGTAACGTTGACGGTGACGTGACGTGGAACGGAAAGAGGAAATGAGGAACGAGAGGGAGAAGGACTCCTGAATGAGCGCGGAAAATAGAAAGAGTCGTGGAAAATGATACGGGAGGGGTATTGAGGTAATGTACAGAAAAGTACGAGGGAGCGAGCGAGAGAAACAGATGACGAAAGTCGGAGAGAAAGGGAGAGAGAAGCAGAACGCTAAGAGGGTGGAAGTTGCACAGTGGAAAATAAAAGCACTCCCCAAGCGCCTAATTATCTTAATTTGCATCGGATAATGAACGCTGCAATTATAAATAACGAAAATCTCTATTATGCAAGACTGTAAATGCAATGGATGACTGTTGTACCGATACTTGTATATGGTACATGACAATGGGCCATTTTTTAAAATTAACGATTTACTTTCCGTTTAGTATTACCCGATACGGAAGTAACTATCATCGGTGGAAGAGTTTTGCTTACTTCGTAATATACAGGTTAGTACTCCGTTAAAAGAATCCTTGAAATTTGAAATTCTGTAGTCTGATGGTAACGATAAATATTGGCCCATTAAAATTTTCCTTAAATTTGAACATCCTGGTTAAGTATATATGCGTCTAAAGAAATTTTCTCCACAGTTCTCCTAAAGTATCCAAGAGATACTTGACGCACTTTTAATCTCTCTACGTATATGAAGTCTCTTGATGGGTGATACAGTCTCTATCTTAATATTAACGGCCTGAAATATGGAGAAAAGAGAAAAATGCGAGAGACGTGGAGAAAGCAAGAGATTCACTAAAAGCGCGCGCACGCGAGAGAGAGAGAGAGAGAGAGAGAGAGAGAGAGAGAGAGAGAGAGAGAGAGGGTGAAAAAGAAAAGAGAAAAGATGAGAGCACCCTTCGGCCTGTTTCGACTCCGCCTGCTTTTTCTCTCCTGCTGACTATCTCTCTTTCTCTCTCTCTCTCTCTCTCTCTCTCTCTCTCTCTCTCTTCCATTACTTACTGACTCTCTCGCTCTTTGTTCCATTCACCCTCATCGCGGAAGGGAGAAACTTCTCTTCTCGCATTCTCTTTTTTTCCACGGTTCCGCCGATACTAACCTGGAAGGAAATTTCGCGATATATCTCCAAAGAGATTTATACAAAAAACTAATTATACAACGTAAACTCGCAAATCGCAAGATCACTGCATCGATACTTAAGATTAATTTGCACTTGTAATTCCGTTATTAACATAACTTACCATTCGCAAGAAGCACCGTACGCATACGTTTTGACGTATCTGTCTCAAAAACCATTGTCTTTTTATGATCATTAACATTCCCATGAATACAATCATGTACACAGACTCTTCCTAAGCGTGACAATTGGCATTAGGTCACGGCGAAGCACTTTCGCAGAAGACACTCAGCGGGTGGATTACTTGTACTCTGACTGCAGCCTTTCTGTAATAATAATCTGTTTTCCAAGAACGATTCATAAAGATGGCATTCATTCGCTTCGAGTCCTTTTGCGACTCAGGATGGACGCGTAGTATCGATATAGAAGGAATCCTTAGGAGAAATAAATATACAATTCCATCTTCTTCAGAATTACAGCCGCTATTCAATCTTCTTAATACTATAGTCATGTACAAGAAGTATAATAAATTTTAATGTGGATAAATGATCCGAAAGTGTCATTCTTGTAAATAGATTAAAACGCGACTTGGTTTTTTAAAAAGTCAAATTTCTGATCTTTGCACCGTAAAATATGTAGAATTGTCCTTCGTCCTAGACAACTAGACATTATATTTATACGAGTACCTACGTGGTAGCCGTAGACATGAAATGGCGGCTGGGTGCCCGAAGATCGACCAGAGGAAGACCCTACTGAGGGAATATCGTTGGAGGACTCGACGTCTTAGGTCTTTGAATTTTCCCTCTCAGAGCAGGGCGTTACTAAAAAGCGCCCCCTCGACGCCGTGCGAGAATAAACGTAACAAAAACTCCCCTTCGCCTCTTGGGGCTCAGAGAGCCTCACCAACCCAAACTGAACCCCCTAAGAACCTTTTCTCCCCTCTGACAACCTTCCTGCCAGCTTTCCTCCCTCATGTCTGCCTGCCTGACAAGCTTTCCTACCCTAACGCTTCTGCCTTACCGACGGTACGGTGCGAAGACTTCCGCAGCAACTTATACTTCGCCAATGTAATTCGCGCGAATTGGAAGAGCGTAGAAGGCATGTAGTCGATTATAAAAGCCGGTATAAAATTTCCAAAACCTCAACTGGATTGCCAGTCGCTGGGTTATTGAAATTTAGATGTAAGATTAAAGGTAAACTTCTAAAAAATTTCCGAACGTCCTTGTAGAGAGGTGGGAGTTAAATCGTTAAGTTAATTTTTTTAAATTCTTTCAATACTTGAAAATGACTTTTAAACGTACGAAGCACAAGTAGACGTAGCAGAATATCAGTCATTAAATGTGTTCTAGTCATATGTATGAGCAGGACGTGTTATCTCTCTACGATGCCGCATCTTGAAAGATCTTGCAAAGGAACCTTTTTCCCTGGGGCAGAATTTTCAGGTTCTATTCTTTCGGTTGATTTCGTGCAAATGCGAGTCCAAGGAGCATGAGACCCATGAGCAGGTAGGAGAGAGGTAGATATCTTTTTGAAAGAGGCTTAAGCACTGCCTAACCACTGCTGACCAGGTCGACACAGAGCCGGCTACGTCCGATCCCTCCCGTCTGAGGAATTTTCAAGGCCCCTTTTGGGATAATGGGTCCGTGAGGGTTTCAGACCTGTTTGAACTCCGGCTTGGCTCTAGGAGATGGGTCTGACGTTGCGACTGAGGTACCACTGCTGAACGCTTAATTTTAGCGTCCAACCATCGATTTCTGGTAGGTAGAAACTCACCCGGTGATTCTCCTACCTATCTACCAACTTAGAAAACTGAACTCTTCGCCAAGAGGAAACGCCATTTTTAATAAAGATACGGGAGGTTCAGAAAATTCAAAGAGGAAGCTATAACGAGTCTCAGCGACCTTAACTTCATAAAATCAACGTCCCATTTTCCTTCTGTGACCTAACCAATTGCTGGGATCAAAGCTCAAAAGTTAAAAATTCTAGTTTATCTACGCGAAATGACTATTAGAATAGTGATTCTTGTATACATATGACCAATCCTGAAGGAGATGTTCGCCAGAGAACTAGTATTTTCGAGAACGGGTAGTGAAGTAGTGCGGAAAACGAAGTCCTGAGAGACGAGATATGATTTCTTCCTTCTCCCGAACCAGGTTAGCGACCACCTACGAGCGAATAACGGAGCTTTCCGCTGCAACCTATGTACGTTCTTAGGAAAACTCCAACATTCGGTGCGTGCTGCCGGGTGGGGGAGTCACTTTAGGAGTTTAATGACCAAACTGCGTCACCGTTGCGTGCACCACGAACACGACTTATTCCAAAGAACCACAAACGTCCGTTGGTTGAACAAAGACAGATGAAATTTCGACATAACCCAACGTCAAGACAACCGTCCTTATCCAAAGAACATTTTATCAAGATGATGACTATGCCAGTCTTCTGCATTAACCATGTTATTAATAAACAAAAATTTATCAGACAATCTAAATAAGATCATGTTCCTTTAAAGAAACTTAGACATAAGCCATAAAATATATCTTATACGCGCAACACCTAACATCTTAGTTATTCCACAGTTTTATCAATCTCGAAAATGACACTGTGTCTAATTAGCAGTTCACATATCTCTGCTCTAAGCTAATAGCGATTCTAAAGGGTTCTGAGACCCTTGAGATCAGTAGCTCTGTATAATCGCATTCAGCTATCGCAACCTCGCATTGGTACCATCCTAGGCAACAGTCCTATTCCAGTGCTCCCGATAGACACGATGATCCTTCTATCGCTAGTAGTACGCGAACCAAGCTGATGCTCATCCCTCTATGATACATGCGTGTTCGATGGCTGTAACGAAGTGAAATATAGTCATACTAAATTATATCTAACGAGTCTATCACCGTGAAAAACGTCCTTACGGGCCGAACTCGCAGCTCCTTGATGGCCGGACGCGAGTTGCTCGAGTTGGCCAACATTCAACAAGTGACTGACGCTGACGTGAAGTACGACAATCCTGGATCTTGACCCCGAGGGATAGAATTCGTTTTAGGATGATAAGCTATACATCTTGTTGGGGTAGCGATGCGATTGGGAATGCGGATAATTCGTAGCGATGTCGTTTTCGGAAGGTTGTTGCCTCGACTCTCACCGCGTTGTTATAACCGGAAATCCAGCGATCGTAAAACTTCGGATTCTATTAAGTCCCTTTGAATCTAGTATAGAGAACCTTCAGGTTCTTTAGTAAGGACTCTGGCAGGAAGTTTGATCTACGATCTCAGGTTTTATCGTAAAAAGTACATAAATTATCGATACAGTAAATTACAGAGATATACTAAAGCCACTTATGATTGTTTGAATCAACTAGAAATCCATTGATTTTCAGTCATAAAATCATTATATCATTATCAAGAATAATATATAGCAAACACGTGAATTCGCTCCTATGAAATTTGTTACATCGTTAATAATAGAGCCCAATTTCGATAATGCTTGACCAATTGACAGTGCAATCAATCTTTATATGTTTAATAATAATAATTTTAAGCTCACCAAGAATCGGTGAAAGCACGTGGTGTCTCCAAGGGTTAAATCCAGGATTGCGAGGCTTTAAACTGATCGATCATCGATTGGTAGCGCTCAGTTGTGGTGGTTCCCTAGAAAAATGATTAAACGAAGTAAAACAAAGAAGTTCACAAGAGATAATAGATAGATCAACTCATACTCGATCCCACATAGTAAGTCAAGGTATTTGTATGTAAGTAATAGTTTCAGTAGATGTTATATGAGAATCTCTCTTCCACTGGAATATCTCCCGTATATATGAATGCAAGGTACACAGAATGTTTCTTTAATATTCCCTTCGAAGTCATGCGATATTAATTTGCTGTTAATTGCGACGACGAGGAATGCCATTTCCATCGGCAAAACAATTATGCGTCTAGTGAACGATATACCGATTTAATGGCACCGGCACGTGAATACAGCGCGTTTCAATATGTCAACGCGTCGTCATGTATCGAATACGCATAGTCGGTACGCTATCAAAGAAATAGTACAATAGTACTAATCTGATACAACGTACATTACAAGATACACACCAGGTAAAAGCAGTGGCGTGTCGATGCTCAAGAAATTCGGCGCCGTCAGCGAGACGGCGATGTGCTGTTATCGGGCGCCGAAAATGCGGCAGTGCCAGCAAGAGCCAGGGCATGCATCGTTCTTCCTATAGTGAAACGCGCCACGTTGAAGATCCAGCCTTCGACGACCGCCGCCCTCTCCAGCTATACATTGCTGGCAGCAGTTCACGCTTCGTTCACGGCACGATGGAACAATCTCGTTCCCAGAGCTGCCAAAATTCTGGCAAGCAAGTAACCGATGCTAGAAGACAAGCAAAGAGGCAGACATTAGAGAACGGATGACGGGGGCCAGCTCAGTTTCAGGGATTTCAAAACCGCTATGGTGGTCCTCTATTCTCTAAGCGTGTAAATATCCACGTATATGCTCTCGTAGGTAGAGAGCGTGCGCAGCCGTTCTCGACCGAACATCCAAACGACCGTACGACCGTTGGGTGGACAGACGGACGGCCCTGGCCGCACGAGGAGGCACGAGACTGGGAAAGAGAGGGCCGAGGGGCCGTCATAATTCCTTGAATTGAACGGCGGGTTATTCTCTACCAAGGTTACCAGGGGACGAGCGGGACCGAGCACGGGAATCGATAGGACGACAAGGACGGCGCACGTACCGAGGATATGGCGATGGCGGTCTCCCTGGTGGTGCTGCTGTTAGGTAGTGGGGATGAGTTTCAAGGCGTCCCTGTTGACGGCGCCACTGTCGGCCTGAGAACGTCGCTGCGTCGTCGCCGATGGGGGTTCGTGAGAGTGGCGGCAGGACGGATGGTGGGGACAGGAACGGGGATCTGCGAGAAGTGGGGATAGGCTCCGACGGGCATGAAGCGAGGAATCCGGGGTATACGAAGGTGTCGGTAGTGGGGTGGATGGCGGCGGTGGAGTGGGACCGTGGGGCGTAGAGAGAGGGAGCCGACTTTATGCAGCTGCGGGACGATAACAACGATGGGCTACAGGACCGCCGCTATAGCTGGGGAAATGCCAAATGGGCTACAGGACCGTGCCGGCCTAGCTGTACGTTCGCCCGCTCGTAGTGGCATGGCGGACGGGCGGCAAGCAGGCAGGAAAGGCGGGAAGGAGGGATTTCAAGCGGTCGTCTCTTCTCGTCTGCCTCTGCGCTCTACCACTGCTTCTGCTGGTCCTCTAGAACCTAACCTCACTGTTTTCTAGCAGCGGATGGAGTTTGAGCCGAGTTCTCGTTCGCCCTTACAACCTTCCCGATGCCCTTCGTCACTCCGGGTCACCTCGTACGAAGCCACCCTTTTCCGAACGAAGATCATTTCGCTATGGGAATCAAGCTTGCTAGGATAAGCGGCCCCATTTAATGTCGGTCCTCCTGGAATCTTCTATGTGTCCAGGATCTTTTCAGAACATACGAATCGCATTGGCACTGCAAATTATAACCATTCCACCTTCATAATCATCGTCATAATTATTTAAACACACATAAACGACTATAGAGAAAAAGAAACGTCTCAAATGATCAAATACTGCATTGCAAATAGTTGTTTCTCATAATTGCCCAATACACAGCGATCTCATACTCTGAATAAAAACTCACCAGAGATACGTCACTACCTATAAACTACGTATCATACTACCGCATCACCTTTCCCTCGATTTTATTTGAATTTGCCGCTGATTGCTCCAAGGCAGATTGCCACTGACAATCGGGTGATCATCCACGCAATGACGTCAGGCTCGTCCAATCCTGTCTGTACGCTCTCGTTTCACCCCACGAGACGTCAGCAAATGAGAACGCCGCTCGACAAATAGAAAGAGACGGTTGGAACTCTCGAGTCGTCGTTGGAAACGTCGGCCACGCCACGACGAACGAGTGAACGAACCAGCGAGTCTTCGCAATATCGTTACTCGATTGTTGGACACGTCGTTAGACACATTCTCTACGTATTCGAATAGCGCAGTGGCCTGTATATTTCTTCCATCCCTTTGCGTTAATTTTTCTACGTCGGTAATGTAACTACGTACAACTACGTACTACGGATGAGATCAAGAAAGATTGAGATGCCTACTCGCCATTTATAATGGATCGAAGGACTTTCGTATCCTGGAATTAACACTGCGTAGGATTTTAAAGACGCTTGCATGAAAGGAAAGAAAAAAACATATTGACAAGTAATATACAGTACGTGTGGAGCATGGGGTTGCATTATAAATTTACTATCTGCTGGGTGGAAAAATTATACCAAACAAGGCAAGATCTTAAATAAGAATATCCTTAAAAACGATTCGTACGCGAAATTCTTCAATAACCAGCTGAAATCATACACATTTGCTAAATGGGTCAGAATTATTCGATTATCTTAGAAGAGTTAAGGAAGCATGACATACATTTAGTATTTCGTGGAAGAATTTGAGTACTGCTTATAACTCTTGTTTTATTCTATATTAATTATTTTACTCCAATGGAATATAATCGACGTTTAACTATATTTTTTAATATAATTGTTTTAATCTACGAATATACTTTTCCGTCAATTATCATTTTTTCGCGTATACTTTGCTGTCCTCACCATCGTTATCATCATCATCCTCGACGTTCTCGTTCCCTGTTTTCTTGCGGGCAAAAGAGGATGAATGTGCGAGTAGCCAAGGAGAAAATGCGCACGGGCTCTCGATATTTTATCTTCGGTACTGCAAAGTATCTACGTTCTCTCACCCAGAAAATACTATCCAAGGATAAGAACCTTCCGCCCAAAGATCGTACTGTACAGCCTTAGCCTGTTACATCCATCGGATTCAAATTCGTAATATCCGACAATCAAAATTGATTTTTTTCGGCATCTCTTGGTAAAGAGACTACGACGTGGAATCACGGTCGTTCGGCTTCCAGCAACGCCAGTACTAGATTAAAAATACACGTTTCGTCACTCCACTGTTAATGTGCATTAACCCCACCCCGCATGACTAGAATCTTTATTACCGCGCGATGGTAACGGGCCAAGAGGAAAGTGAACTTCAAAGCGTCTCGATTCACAGAGGCACAGATGTCTCTACGGAAGAGCAGAGTACGCTGCTAGCCAGCCCTTCTTGTACGTGCAGAAACCAATCGGCATCATCTTAACGTCTATATGAGACCAGTGTATAACAAATTCACAACTGAATACCGATGAATAATTTTTAAAGTATCAGCACGCACGTATGGTACGTGGAAACATCTGAGAAGTGTGGAATATTTCGTTCGCATATGAATTTGCCATTAAAATCGATGTTATTTGATTTAAAATAGTGATCAAGGCGTCCAGCACTTTCGGAGCTCTTCCCATATGGTCCTTGTGCAATCTGGCTGATAAAAAAGAAATCACAGCTCGTATTACGCCATTTGGAAGCTTCGAGTGTTCATATCTCGATGTATTAAATTTTTATCACACACGTCATTCTGAACGTGTTTTTTTTTTAAGTAAAAAAAAGATCTTTTCCGGATGAGCGACACTGTACTCACGAAAACGATGTAATGTTTGCATTTTTGCTTTTTGAATGATATTAACATTTTTTTGAACGAATTTAATATCGAGCATCTTTTGCATTCTAGGATCTTATTATTCTGTCAGATTCTCAACGCACCGGAGATCGTTGCTGCCCTCGAAGGCTCCACCTCCCTCCCCAGTTGAAAGAGCTCGAAGAGAAAGGCTTCATCTTCTTCATCTTCTATTTGTTGGCCTCCCATGATCTTGTTTTCTTCGCGCGGCCACGGACAGTTATCTGCTCTTCGTTTTCACTTTGGTTTCGTAGCAGTCCGACTGCTGACGATTTCTCATTGATACACCCTTTGGTGTATCATTGACATTGCACGATTTAAGAAAGGCATTATTCCGAATGGTCCTTGGAGTGTTGTTCATAAGATAGACACCTACTACTTCCCTGTTTTATTCTGTCACAGAGTACTGAGGAAGGTTCGGTTCAATTGGCGAAAGTGAGTTAACCTCGTTGATATTAAAAAGAACAACTACGGCAATATCATGCTGAATTTCATTATTGACAAATTGCATTAGTCGACTGTGATCAAGTTTTGCGATTCTTTATTGATAGCTCACTTCCTGTATCTTGTCTGTGGCGTGATTTGATTATTAGATCAATTTCACATTCAGGGACTCTTTTATATTGTAATACATAAGAAAGCGTTCCAGCATAAGGAAAAAGATTCGGCGACACAATTAACACTCTATGTAGTGCTTATGGTGCAAGCTATGGATGTAGATATTGGATATTGATAAATTTCGTGCTGACGAAGTACGAAGTAATTTTTGGTAAATTTTTATTATTGCAAAATTTAAATGTAGATAAATATATTTTTGCGTTTTGATTATTATACGAAAGATGTTTTTATAAAGTGGGCAGAAACGTGAGATTCTACCGAAAAAGGATTTATTAAGAACGGAGATAAAATTTATTATTTATAAAGACAGAGGCGGATAAATAAATTTTTATTACATAAAGGAATGAAATATAAGTCGTACCCATAAGTTATCATTGCGAAAGGACTAGACACTCATCCTGTTATACACTATTTTAAACTTGATCAATCAAAAAGTGTTACTATTGCCATCTGTCGGATAATTCTCGTAGTTACCAATAAGAACCTAATGTCCTCTATGCTTTAGTAGCATAACTTCAAGCATAAATTCCGCTTATGCTTTAAATTGTAAATACTGTTTGTGGGATTTGGGACGTTTCAATAAAAATATGCCGATTCGATACTATAGGAATTTATAATAGTTCAGACAGAAATAACTCGATGGCGCCCCAATCCCGTCTTCGCTAAACGTGTGCACTTCTATAGGTTAATTTTACTAGTTCGTGCGTAAGAAATAAGTTTATTTAATTCTGAAAAAAAATATAAAATAATAAATCTTGAATAATGATTTTCTATCTTTAAATTTGCAATAGCGTATGCAGACGCCTCAAGCGCCATCTGAAGCAGATTGCGGGAGTCTGAATCAACAAGACCATACTAGGATGTATCAGAACGCCATCTACGTTACCGTATCAAGTAAGACGTGGAAACAAAAGAACATCGTTGTCATTTTGAGATAATGAAGTCATGTATTACAATGTTTTACAATAAAAGGAGAATAGAGTAAAAAGTCTATAATGTTCGTCCGGATAAACATCTTTGAGCGTACATATTAAAAAAAAATAGAACAAGATCGTGCCGCCATCTATCATGGTTATAGTTAAACATATCTTGTAATTTCCAAAAATAAGAGCTTCTTTGCAAGCATAAACTCACTGGTGATGTACACAAACAGAATTTTTGCCATATCCGAACGAATTATACTCCAATTCTGAGACAAGCGATTGCGTTTAACATCAATTCAAAATGGTTAACCGAAGGTGTTCCGCCAAAACATGTTTCAACGAATCAATTTCGAGACCTGACTTGAAATTTTTCCCATTCCCGAAAGCGGAACATGAGTAAGTACCTTCTCTTCCTATACGACACGTTCTATTTTATACGTATATAAAGTTTTATTTGCTTAATGTTTTTTATTTATAAATCATGATTTTCCATGTGGAAACACTATAAATTATTTTTTACAGCGCTCGTATTTGGGCTAAAGCTTGTGATAGACCTGAACTTATGAACAAGAGTTTAGATATACTACGCCGATATGTTCTTTGCGCTGAACACTTTGAGGATCGTTGGTTCATTAATCCACCACACAATACAGCATTTATTAAGACAGCACTTCCGATACCAACGATATTTCGTAATAATATCAAGGAGATTTTAGTTCATCAACGAAAAAATGTATCAGTATCTAATGGTGATGCTGCTGCTACAAGTGATACAACGGAACAAACGGAAACTAACAATATGACTATGACGCAAAATTGGAGATTCAGCATAGGAGCAGAATTCAATTCACAATCGGTACGCAAGAAAAGAGAGAGAAATAATGTGTTTTTAAAATAAATATTTTTTAGGAAGACAATTCTAATGAAGAGCACAGGAATGTGGATTTAGTTATCAATGCTACTGAAGTTAATAAGGAAGATGACACTCATAACTTCTGTAGACTATGTGCATGTTTAATACCAGCTAATTTATTGAATTCTATTTATGATACGCACATGAATCTAAAGATAAATAAAATATTACCAAACGAGGTAATGATTTAAAAATATTATGATCATTATATATGCAAATTAGAACTGTACTTTATGTTTAGGCTCATGTATTCAAACATGATGGATTGGCTGAGAAAGTATGCAAGTCTTGCACAGATAAATTGACTGTCTGCAATGATACGATACAACAATTTATAAATGCAAATCAAAAGTTAAGAAAGTTAAAGGAAAATCGAGAGGAGGAGAGTATTAATCAGTCATTATCATCCGTAAGTTATTTAACAGCATCAATGGAAAATAGTTACAATTGCATGTGATTCCATATATTGTCAAAAAACTGCTAGATTTTTGTTTATAGGAAAGTACTTGCTGCACAGAAAATAATACAGCTTATCCGGAAGAAAATTTACAAATCAATCCGAGTCAATACATGAATGTAAATTTGAATCATACGTCTGATACCACCATTGTGGATATTAAAGAGTAAGACATTTTTTAATATAGACCAATATGTCTTCATTATTAGAATATAAATAATTTCGCTATATAATCATGACACCTTTTACAGAGAGGATGGTGTTGATGTAGAAAATGAATTAAATAGTACTGAAACATCTTTCCGAAAAACTAAAACTGCAAGTGTGAACTCACAGAAACCGTCGTTGTCAAAGTCAGTATCTTTAAATAACAGTAATAGCGAAGATACACTAGAAATATCTGAAATTACAAAACCAAAAAGAAGTACGTTATCGGAAGATCAATTGAATTCTAACAGAATCAAGTGTCCTGAAATTACAGTATTCAAATGCATGACATGCAATGAGGAATTCCTTGATAGAAATTCAGTAGTGGAGCACAGTATAGCAATCCACGCAATCAAAGGTAAAAAACACGAGGTAAAATATACCGTGACTAAGAAAAAAAATGAGAAGAGGAGACAATTAAAAAAGTATCACTGTACCAGCTGCCCCTTGGAATTTACTAATTGTCAAACTTATCGAGTTCGTATGAAGTGGCATCCATCAAGGAACAATATATGCGAATACTGCGACGGATACTTCATATTACAAAATAGATTAGAATCTCACAAACGATGGCATTTCAATGAAAAACCATATCAGTGTAATATTTGTAACAAGTCATTCGTCTTCATTAACAGTCTTAAGCGTCATAAAAAGTCTCACATGGAGGACATGTCATTGCGTAAATGTAAAAGATGCAACAAGATATTTCCCACGATAGCTCTTATGCAAAGACACACTAAAGCCCATTACGAAAAGAGCGTCTCGTGCAATTTATGCGGAAAACGTTTGTCCTCTTCACAAAATGTACAATATCATCTGGCGACCCATAGCGAAGAACGGCCATTTTCCCGTACGATTTGTTCAAAATCACTTAAAACCACCAGTAAATTAAATTGTTACAATAAAACAGATCGAGTGAATCATAGATTCGTGTGTAATTTATGCGACAAGAAATTCCGTATGAAATCGTTGCTTAAACAACACATGAATACGCATTTGGGTGAGATACCTTATGTTTGTGAAATGTGCGGTGCTCGATTCAATAGGTATGGAAATCTTACTAAACATAGAAAACGGCATGCGGTATCATCAGCATTAGAATCATCATACACTTGTGATATTTGTCATAAGAATTTGAAAACTGCATTTGCATACAAGTATCACATGGCAAAGCACAGTGGAGAGCGAAAGCCATACTCTTGTGATATTTGTGAGAAACGTTTTAGGCAAATTGCACAGTTGAGAGTTCATAATAGATTGCATACTGGTGAGCGTCCTTATGCCTGCACTGAGTGTGGTCAACGATTTCGGACAAAAGCAACAATGGATCAGCATTATATAACTATGCATACAGATAATTATCCACATGAATGTCCTTATTGCAATAAGCGTTTTAAACGGCTGTATTCATTAAACTGTCATAAGAAAACTCATACTGGAGAATCTCCACACGTGTGTCGGATTTGTCATCATGCTTTTGTACAGAAAGGCGATATGTTGAAACATATGAAAATACATAATCAGAGAGACTTAGACAGTCATTTTCGAAGAGCACATAATCAATCATCAAATAGTGACTTTCTTAAGGAATCAACTACCGACACGGAAGATTCAGAATGGATGACAGAAGTAGATTGTAGCGAGGAGGATATAACAAACGATTATCTAATGAGTGATGACGAATTGAGAACTGAATACAATTAATTATTAAGCAAAGAAACCTTTTGTATAGTTATTTATGTACTCAGGTATACCTATATGTATATAGTAGTGATTTATATATTAATCTTGTTCGTTTATTAAATTTGTATCTATCTTACCAATTAATCCGTCATCGATGTGAGTAATACATGGATTCGGGTTAAGATACAGACAAGAACTATAAATTCACATTTTAAAATTGTGTATTTCCAGTACCAAAATGTTTAATACATCTTGTCCTTAAGATAAAGTCAAAAGCCTAGGTACATGGAGAGGATGCTTATACGATTGCTTTGATAAATAACAAGCATAAAATTATAGTCACATTCGAATCATTCACTCAGTAAATACTTAAAGATAATTTAGGTTGGTAAATATTGATAATTACCTAAAAGTATACACGTATACCTTAAGACTATAGAAGATACCACACAAAGAGTATTGTATCGAAATGAAAACGTATAATACCCGTTCATTGGTGATCGAATGTGTATAAAGTGATGTACAAATATGAATGATCTCGAATAATGATGACTACTATTAAATGCTCCACATTGAATAAACTCCACTCCACGTTGACCTAAGCATCACGATGACAAGCAACTAAAATAGGATTATAAGTGGGTACACACTAAAATTAGTATCTTAATTACAACTATCGCGTAATGTAATACATAGTAGAGCATGTTTGACATATGCAGTACAGCGTACAAAAAGATAATGATAAACAATGCAAATAAAGTAACTTAAAAACAAGAGGAATTAGAAATACCGTTTTTTCGTAGTCTTATGAAATATAATCGCAATGCTACTAAACTAAAATTAAACAATACATTTTAGTCCTACGTGTAGTTTTTGAATTTTATAACTAAATATAGTAGGTTATTTTGTAGGTATATGCTATATGCTATACGCTATATGCGTATACCTCAGTCTATGGTGTTACTCGAATTTTATGAATGATACGTCGCCATTGACCAACTAACAGCAAGACTTCCGTTCATAATCGCGACAGTAGATTCGCAATTTTTTCACGGGATTCTGGTAAAGACTAGATTAGGTGCGCGTGACATCCATACTCATGTAATCAGATGGAAATAATGGAGTATCTTATATGGCAAGTAGACTAATGGGAATGAATCCGTAAAACAGCCAGAAAGTGTTGTATACGTGACTTAGAAATTAGGCTCTTATTAAAATGACTGGGATCCGCGTGGCGAATGATTCGTTTCATATTTTTATTTCCTTTCTTGAAAACAGTGCGATAAGACAATTTTTGTTATTAATGCAGTCTTTGCTTAGGCAGTTGGAAAAATTCACCGGAGACAATTGTTAGTTGGTGCCTGATCTTATCAGTGACGTTATTTCGTAATCAGCACTACTGGAAACGCATTATCAAGTAGCGCCAAAGACTTAGCTCTAATTACAATTACTTCGAATTAACGACAATAATTAATATTTTTACTGTGAGAGGGATTAATTATATATTTTTTTTGCATCCGTTTTGTGTGCCTGTTATTATATTGGTTAACGTGGTTCTTTCGTGACAATGGAATGATAGACGTGTGATCACCATCTGGATTCATATACTCCGTTATTATAATTAATAAAAATTATTCGATTTTAAGATTTCAATTAACTAAACTCTAATTAAATGATATCCATATAATAAACACGTGTTCGACAGTCTTGCAAATTTTGGGAATGACATATAAAACCATAGAAAATGACATTACTGTAAAGCTATAATGCAAACTATCTAATCTAATTAAAACTTAATGCGAAATAAAGTCTAGATTGTAGTAATATCATTTTTGAAAGCATCAATCTTTCAACGTTATCGATTGTCAACAGAAATACCAATTCTTTAACGAAGCACTCAGTAGTGTAACAACTTCTATAAACGATGCTTGTTCAAATGATTTTTTCTCACGAATTTCAGACAATTTAATAAAATGTATCGCTAATGATTAATATATATATATATTGAAAAAAAAGATCAAGCAATTTATCACTGAAACGTTCATATACATATTTCGATATTTAAGATTAAACCTATTAGGTCCATTGATTATAAGATACGCTTACTTAAAAAAATTCGTAAATTCTTTTACTAATGGTAATACCCTATTAGTCATAATTTGGCAGGAGACCTCGAGAATTAAAGTATTACTTATTACATTGTGGCATAAAATTTTAGTCTCTCATTTCACAATAAAGAATAACGATAAATCGACGTTAAAATTATACTCTAGATTACAGCTGCTCTAGTATAATAAGCATGTCGTAAAACAAATATAAAAATTGAAAAAAAAAATGATTTATCGCTCGTAAACTCGCTCTGGGGTTTCTTGACTAGCCGAATTTTTACTAATGTAATTAAAAATGACAATCATGCGTGATCGGTCCCCGATGTCAAATGGATTAAAAATGATTCGGTTGTTAGTAGGTGATACAATGAATGACAGTCAAAGAAGTCGGGTGATAACTTATAAATGTTTTATTTAATTTTTTTTTTCTTGAAACTTAGAAAACTAATCAGATTAAAAAGTCAATCATAGTTGAGCATTTCTTGATTTTAACATGAAATTTCGATGACCTCTGGAGAACCCTGACCATTGACGCAAACATTAATATGAGTGATATGAAGTGATGATTTAAGGTGATGACGTGAAAGTCAGCCAAAAGGTACTCCGCATTCGTCGTTATTTCACGCTAAAATCGTAATGTTACATCATAGTTGTGGCAGTCTATCAGAATACGTCATTGACGATTGGTTAAGGGGCTGCTAAGGAAATGTTCTATAGTTACAGAATCCAATATGGCGAAAGATAGAAATACGTTCCAAGTTGTCACAGTACCGATTGAAAAAAATATATAACTCAATGATACCTTAGCAGAGAAATCCACTAGAATCGAATTACTACACAGAGATGAAAAAGTTAAAAAACTTGTTAAAAAAAAATTCACACAAACACATCACTATGAAACGACGGTAAGGATTTTAAATGGCAATTTTTTGAACGCGACAATGTAGCCACTGCTATTGGAAAGTCAGTGCATTGTTTATTCTATTGCCCGTTATATAAAACTGAAGTGTAAGTATATATATATTTGTTCAATTATAATTATTTATCCCAAAATGCACGACAACAAGTTAACCATCCCCATGATTTCTCTAATCAATCTCGCAATTATATTCTTAATTGGCCTAGCCACATTGGATTGACTATACTTACAGGACTTTATTGTATAAAATAGTTATAGGGACAAAGAGTCAAACAGACGAATCTAGACAATCAAATTGTTAATACTCCAGACATTAATGCTAATACGAGAGCGAATCTGCAATCGGTGATATCTCGAATTGAATGACAATGTCGATTGTATAATGACGGTGATGTCAAAGATGCATGTTACACGTATAAAATTAAACGCTCTACTTGATTAGCATTATTTTAATGTATCCCGCGTAGGAACAAATCAAGCGTCGCAACGCCGTTTGAATATTCCCATGCTGATTTTGACTCAAGTATTCAGACCAGATGTTGTCGTCTCGTAGATGGATCTAGACCGCGTACAGAAGGAGATACTGTCCTCTTTAAAATTCCACAGTTATTACAAACTATTGGCTAAATGCATCTGAAAATGATTATAGAACATGTTACACCACACGTGCTCGTGCCTTTTGTCTCTTCTATTATTTGTCGTGACCGGTCGTTGGTACTCGTTCCTCTTTTTTTCTTTTTTTTTTTTCGTGTCCACATATCGTATCAATTCTTTTACATATTGACTCTGAATGCATAAGTCGCCGGCAATGCGGTGGCAACGGGCTGGACTGCGAATTCGTTGATCTCTTATAAACAGCAGCATTGGCCGGATCAGACATTGTCCACACTTCATTTCGTTCAGACAATAACGCAAAATGAAATACTATAATGATTTACGCCGCGAACCGAGCTGAAATGGGGATAATGACGAGTCCCTCAGTTTCCCTAAGTCTATTAATATCCTTAGATCACAGTCAATTTTGCCGACGGAAATAATAATAAATAAATAATTTACTCTCCTTCGTATCCCAGAAACCTAGCAATGTACAAGCTGCCCCATCAAACGCCAAGCTGCTGTCATTTCGCTCGTCGACAAATTGCTTTTTGTACGTCTTCCCCTAGCGATCTCGAGTTACCAAACTTACGTATTCAGCATCGTGTTTTAATTATTCACGCAAAATTGACTGCATGCCGAATGCGAAAGGAATAACCGTAATTTCGAAATTGACTTACGAGATACGAATTCACGAGTAATTGTTCCGTCTAAGATCTTTCGAGTAGATCAGCATTGGTAATGTTCAAGTTGAAATTACAATGTTACATCATTCTTAAATTGCTATGGCGCTCATATATTGAATAATTGTAAATCACGATCGAAAATACGGCGACGATTAAGTTATTGTATAGATTTAAAAACACGATCGAACTGACGTTTTAGGATAATTAATTGTCCATTAATCACGTGGCATGTCTGTGCAACAGTGAAAGTAATCTCAAAAGTTCTTCAGAGACAAGTCAAAAGCAATATGGTGGCTTTTGGTTTGTCCAGGCCCGAGACCTTCTTAAGTACACGAAACGCAAAAAGTATATTGCGGTCTAAAGCCGGCGACTCTGTACGACGATATTGATTTCAGTCTTAAAAACATGCTTAGTCAAACGTTTTTTTTTCGTGGTCGTATAGTGAGAGGAAAAGATTAAAGAAATAGATAGAGAAGGATAAAAAACTAAATTTTGGAATTAGTAAAAATCGAATAATAGTGATGCCTGCCATCTCGTATAGTGTCGGAGAAGTGTGACGAAACGACAATTAAATTTCATTTGGCACAGAGTATATTCAGAATAGAGATACTCCAACTATGATGATATTACCTAGCCTATTGGTTTTCGTACCGTAATAACATCTCATTAAGTCAGTATTAAAAAAAAAAAGAGTGGATACGCAGTGTGCTCAGTACGAGAAATGTCAAGAGATACACGCAAATTTATCACAGCGAATGGCAAATTCGATCATCCCAAGATTTGGATCTACAAGAGCATGTGAATTTAATAAAATAAAAGAAAGGGCGGAAAAGGAAAGATAAGTTGGAACGCGACAGACATAAAGAAGCTTCTAATACGATATTGTCATAAAATTGAGATACGAACTACTTGTGCAATGCTATAAGTCTGAGAATGAGTCGATGAGAAGAAAATGGAAAAAAGAAAAAAATTTTGCCTATCAACGCAACACCGGAAATATCAACGCTCATTTCAAAATAGCGGAACACGAAGCCACTTAATAAAACTATAATTATTGAAAATATAAAAATCTTCCAATAGGAACATGGTTGCAGAGAGTTCTTTCACACGTATAATCATTTCATTATCCGAAAGACAATCGAATCTGAAACACGCTGTACACCTCGTTTTCATTTGAATCTTTCTTTTTCTACGAAGGAACAATATTCCTATGAGCTGCGTCTTAAATTACCGCGTTTACGCTTAAACGTTGCATGATTCGTGTAGGTGTGGGGAGACAACTTTATAGTTTATACTTTAAGATAAGTGTTGTTGTTGTTCGGGGGTTGGGGTTATGTATGAAGGACTCCTTAAATTGTATAAGAACGAGATTAGGACGTCGCGGCTACAACTACAGGTGGGACAACATCGGGCTCGCCCGCACCTTCGGCTACTGTAGAATCTACGACCTTTTTAACCTTTATGGTTTCCGTGCTGGCAGCAGACGATGTCTCAGGTTCACCATTCTGCGCTGGGCTTTCCTCCTTCGTTTTCACATTGGTCTTCTCACTGGCTGATTCCTCGTTCAGACCATTTCTATGAGGTTTTTCTTCGGTTGTTGCCACGGCCGAGTCTCCATTTTGCGTCGTTCCGTTGAGTTTTTTATCTGCGGATTCCGCAGTGTTTGTTGCAGCCTTAACTTCCTCTACCTTGTTCTCTTCTTTCAAGGATTCCTTATTCGCATCCTGCTTCGACTTGTCAGCACTTTTATCTTCCTGCTTTTCATTTTCCGAATTAGCCGCCACTTTAGTCTCCTCTTTATTTTTATTTTCGGTACCTTTTGACTCCTCGGACTTCGCTACAGTCTCGTTTTCGGTCTTTTTCTCGGTTTCTGCTTGTTCCTTCGTTTCGCTCTTTGCGTCTTGTTTACTATCATCAGTATCCATTGCCGTTATCGTTGGTGCTTTTGCTCTTTCAGGTTCTGTCACCGCGGACGTACCATTTTCTTTGACTACATCTTTCACGGGAGTGTCTTCTGATTTTTTCGCCTCGTCTTTAGATTTCGACGGCGTCTCGTCTGCTTCGGTAGGCGTCGTTTTTTCTGATTTATTTACTGCTTCTGGTTTAATCTCTTCTGTTTTAGTAGCGGGGACTTCCTTCGCCTTCGCAGACTCCTCTGGCTTGGCTTGTGCCTTCACTTCATTCGCAACTGACGTAGCTTCAGTAGATTTGGTTTCAGTCTCCATTTTCGGTTCAGCCTTTGAGGACTCTGGAATTTTCGCAATATCTTCAGTCTTGTTCTCTATAGCTTCGGAATCTTTTTCAGACTTTGATTGTGGCTCGTTTGTGCCTTCTTCCATACGTTCACTAGCCTTAGTCTCAGTCTCTGCTTCAGTAGTCTTATTATCCTTTACGGCTGTCTCAACGACCTTTTCACTGACAGTGACAGCAGCATCTGAAACTACAGCTTTATCAGTTTCATCCACTGTGGCTTTTCCCACAGCCCCTTCCGGTTTTTCGACCTTCTCAGAAGTTTGCGACTTGTCGCACGTTTTTGCCTCAGACTTGTCTTTCTCGGCTATTTCAGAAGCAGACTTTTCTACTTTCTCCGCGGGTTTCTTGTCCGACTCTATCTTACCATCAACTTCCATAGACTCCCCTTTCTTTGATTCGGAACACGTAATTTTATTTCCGGATTTCACATCCTCTTTCTCTCGCTGCTCCGATTCTACAACTTTTTTAGTCTCGACCTTTGTTTCACTAACATCAGTCATTTCTACATCCTCAGAAGTTTTCATAGGCTCGTTGATCGTTTCTGACTTTGCAGCTTCCTTCGAGACTGTCTTCTTTTCTTCTGCTTCAGGTTTGTCTAATTTCGCACGCTTGGCAGACATTTGAAAGGACAAATCCAGGAAAGAATTGATAGTTGTGAATGCAGCTTTATCTTCATCGGTGAGGGGTGCATTTCCTTCTCGTAGTAGAATCATTGCGGACATACCAGCTTCCTTAGCAGCTTGAGCCTCTATTAGAAAAGACAAAATGATTATTAAACAAATTGTAGCTTCCCAAGGGCATCAATGATATCCTTGCTGTTTGGGCGTCGTGATTAAATGAAGAAAGCAGTGATTAGTTTTTAACGTTTTTCTTGCATGCAGAGCCAGAAAGTATTTATAAGTAAACAGATAAATAGTCGGACGGTACGAACCTTTGACAACATCAGTTAAGAAGAGTACATTAGATGGTTCCACGTCAATTTTTTTTAGTATATTCTTGTAACTAGCGACCTCCTGCTTCATTCCCACAGTCGTATCGAAATAACCGCTAAAATACTGTAAAATATATTTTTAAGCTTATTATCACAAATATCAATTCATCTTAGGCAAATTTTAACTAAATACTTGACAGCTAACACCAAGCAGCCATTCCTTTTTTTTATTCGAACAAAGTCATAACTAACAAATACATATCTAAATAATGCCTTAAAAAATCATCAACTTATATAGAGCAATTATCTCGTACCTTAAGAAGATCGCCGTACTTAGAATGTCCAAAGAGCAATTTCTGAGCTTCCACACTGCCGCTAGAGTATACGTAAACCTTTCTGCCAGCATCAACAGTCCACGATTCAAGAGCTTTCGGTACATCTTCATAAACGCTAATGGAATATCATTTAATTACAATAATAAGTATCAATAACAAAAAAGGTGTTAATTTAAAAACATTTCAATAATCTTATTAACCTATCCGTTGTCCAAATGTAAAATATCTAAATTAGTATAATATTATTCAGTCGACAAGAAAAGAATAGCAAAGTTCATAGATCGTTGATTGCAAGATACAGCGCGATATCTTTGGATCTCGCCATGTGCCTGAGGTAAAGCCTTACGAGACCACAAGGCTGTCTCAAGGCCAGTAACCCAGAACACCAATATAGACTCGCGCATGTACACAAACCCCGTCTCTCCCCTTTCTCTCGCAACACGACTATCTCAACCACTGAACCCCACGCCCTCATGTTCCTCTCACGTATTCACGAGTTGTCGATGCACGCCATGCACTATACTTGAAAAAGTATTTGTGAGCAGAGGTCACGCACGCATGTGTTAAATATGAAACAGGCGGTGGTTATCATATGACTTGCTGAATGTAAACCGAAGATAAAAAGGTTCCGCGCGTATGCTCGAAAATAGATACTTTAAGGCTAAGAAACTGACTTAAGTGTCATCGTAACGTTCAATGATAATTTTGTCTAGACAGATTTCATGTCCATAATACGTGTAGGTATCGATATCATTGAAAATTGTATGTATCATTAAATATGTCCGGTGAGCCAGTGTTACGTGTATTCACCTTATCTTTAAAATTAGTATCGTCCGTCAGGAACAATTTGCCACGTGCATTTTCATTTATGTAATATGCTGAGTACGTATGAGTTTTTAGTGAATATGTTAGATTCTCGTAGTGGAACGCGTTTGACAGTCACTTTCATTGATCTAAATTTTGAGTGAACATAAAGTAATAACTTACTGTCCCTTAACCGATCCAGAATTGTAAGCTTCGCGCCACATATGTCCTTGAAGTTGTTTCAGAGCACCAGTTTTACGATCGGCATCCATTTGCCACAGAATATTCTTCACGAGAGATTCACGTTCTTCTTCAGGAGTAGCACCTTTGATTGGTACAAATCCTGCAACCTTATCCTCCTCATCTTTCTTTGCCTGAAATGAAAACAATTTTTATCTGTTTTTGGTAAATGGCTCACATTTTTTCTCACGTACACATATAGGATATTCTTTCGAAAACGATTGCCATTTTACAATTTCACAATGCATTGCATATTTTATTTATTTAATTTTAGAAAGATATCTGATGTAATCAAAATTACAATATTGATTCTCATTATTAATATTACTATAGCAATTGAAGATGTCGTGACATGCTTATCTGAAAGGTAATGCGAGTATGAAATCAACTGTATGATGAAAAGCATCAGTGTTTTTATAATGTTTAATCAAGAAATTAGTTGCGTATAATAAAACAAACTGAAAATTTTATACCGTGTATCAATAAGATGCCTCTGCAATTTAACGAATGTAGTTCTTTTTGTGAAAAGTATGTAAAATATTTCTGAAACTGAACTAGAATATACTTTGTTCAAACGGACCAAGTTTTGAATGGTGACTTAGAGCTCATGGAAAATCTTTTACTCCTTTGTGAGAGGCTGAAGGACAGGCTGGTAATATTTTGGGACAAAGAAATACTCAGGTCAGAACCTGACAGCTGACCAGCTGTCTCTACACTACTGCACTACTGGCTTCTGAGCCTTATTGTTAAATCCTAAACTTAATGTCGCATTTCTATAGGCAACCTCACAGTCTTAACTAAAATATATAAAATTTATAACTCAATGACTAGTGGCCAGGTGTATTTTGTTATAAATTATATTACACAAATGTTAGCATTTTTGGCAATAACGTTATTCATTGTTTTTGCATTGTAACAATTAAGTTGTGTACAATGATTATCGTTTTAACAGAATATGAAAATAAGATTCAAATTTGAAATCCTTAATTTTGCAAGTGCCACTATTATTGTCACATGACAATAAAGCTTACCTGTTCTTTCAATTTCTCAAAGTCTGTTTTAAATTCTGCATCATCCCATTTTTCTTCAACGTATGTTTTCAAATTATTTCTAACGTATGGAAATAGAGTTTCCTGAAACAAAAATATTAAACACTTAGTTTACACATTGATTCTGATTTGAAGAAGTGATTAATTTTCAGAAGAGGTAAGGCGGTGCTTCCGCAAAAAAGAATAAAATAACAGATTTGTGCAATTCTGTTATTTCTCCGCCCGACATCAGGGATATACTTAAGCCGGAATTAGCATTTTCTTATTTATTTCCATAACCGGTTACAAAAAAAAAATAACAAAAGCTTTCGTCATTGCAGCTCGTTTTTCACGTTATCGGCATTCCAGATAGAGTGAAACGTCTTGAATCCCAGTAGCATAATATTTGTCATTAAACAATTGATATACTACACATTATAAAACGAAGGTTACAACCCAAGAATCACGAAAACAATCACAAAACGACAAGCCACGAAAATAGCGGAATTTCTTGGTCTTTCGAAGCGTTACAACCAAAAATGGCTGCTCCGATCGGTACGCAACATTTCGACAAAATACTTGAATGAATTAATTCAAGTATGGAAAATGAGCTTTGAAATGCGTTATTCTCTGAAATTTTCATCGTCTCCATTGCAATAGAGAGATGGCGATAAACGAACCATTAATTTTAGTCTACTACGATTTGTTATTATCGTCGTTTCATAAGAAAATACGTTGAGGAAATATGAAAATGTCGGCTACAATGATAAATCCCTCGAGAAGATGAAGTTTTCCGGACAACTCAGTGAATATTGTACCAAGAAAGGACAATTTGGATTTTCGCGAATTCCCCGTCCTGCGGACTGGGAACCTCGAACTGGATCGGAGCCGGCATACTACTCCGGCACATGGAAGATAGCTCGAAAATAATTCATCGTAATTTTCGTGCTTATTCAAATGGCGTGTGCACTCGTTTATGATTTCCCGCGGATGGATTTTCTCCTGACAAAATTGGGAATCACCTCGTACTGTCAGAGGATTGCGTATAAAACGAAAGAAATGCGAGCACCGGGCGCGTTCCCACCTCGGCCATGCTCTTTGTTACCTTTACGAAACTTATGCTCGTCGTAGTGCCCTCGATGTCAACTAGAACGACGCTTTCTGTGAGCAGGGTCTCCTCCTGGTCTTGGGAACGTTTTTCTCCGGCCATTTCCACAATCGGCTCGCCTTCCACCGTTAGATAAATAACAGATATATCACCTCAATTTGGTACCGCGCGGTGTATATCTCGAAGCGTTCTTGTGAACCGGCGAATGAGTTCTGTTGGCCGCGCGCCGGTGTGCGTGCGAACTTGCCCCCACTGGTGCCCGGTAACCAGGTACGTACATATTCTATGGAGCCCTTGGCAGAGGATTCATGTGCAAGAGTATTGTGCAACACGATCTAGAACTAACTGTCTTGGATTCAAGTATTATACTTAAGTACGTTTAAAATTCATAGATATTGAACAATATTATGGACAGTTATAATGCCGAGAATCAGCGACGTTCTCGTCCAAATGTTGAACGTGCTTTTTCAACAGACAATCGGAGTACTGTCCTTTGTCCAGAAAATATTTGACTTTTGTATATAGAAATTATTTGAATTATACGCACGCGATATGCGTGATGGATGAACGGTTATGGTATATTTATATTGTATGATATGAATTACTTAATTGTATAAAAAATGGGCTTGGATAGTAATCCTATAAAGTAGGTATGGGTAAACATGGAAATTTATTATATTACAGGGTTCTATTACTAGTGCCAGTCCTGAGGATGACCGAAAATGGCACGGTTGTGTAAGTTGCGTATATATTGAAAGAGAAATGTTGAGCATCACTGTGTACGTCGCTCGGTTGCTTTCAGCCAATGGGAAATGCCACCCTGCAACTCCACATCCGTAACACGACCAACCACTCCTACGCAAATGTTTAAATCCGCAAAAGTTCCTTGTAAAATTGAAAAAAATATCAAAAAATTTGTATAATACCTTTAAAGAATTGTGAGGTCTTATATGGAACCGTTTTCCGAAACATTTGATCGTTCATATATGAAAAAAGCGTGCATGAATATCGACTACTTCGCAACTCCTCCGGTATTAATCCGCCTAAAAGTAGTCCCTGGTAAAATAGTTTTCCTTAATTTTCAGGAAAACGGTGCAATACTTGCAAACTGTTAGTAGCATATAACAATTGTTCAAAATTTATTAATGATTTCTTAATTGGAATATTCGAAGGTCATTCATTTTTAGAACGGGTTGTATCTGGGTATTTAAACATTGCAACGGTTTCTCGAGCTGGTAACAGATAGATACACAGCTGGAATATACAACCACCTGATTTTTGCAGACTCGCCGCTTCACTTGTCAAGGCGCTACCATTTAAATTTTGACACACGCTCCTATGTACACGTGTGCCGACTGTCAAAGTGGCCGGCAGACTATCAACATATGTTAGGACATAATGAATATGCTGGCTGTCATTTTTTTTATATAATATTAAATGACTAGAATAACGTACGTGACATGATTAAATAAAATTATTATTGTCCAGTAATAGATCAGTATATATAATTAATTATTGTAAAGCATTTTTTTAATTTAATATAATATCTCACTATCTCACAATCATATTTTACATATTCATCAAATTTATTCGTTTAACGTGTTTACTTTACACCGTTGATATGAAACATATAAGTGCATCCAATTATGAGGAATAGAAATGTAGGAAATTTTATGGTCCACAGTAAAAAAATATATAGATCAAATTTAAGGAAACGTACATTTTCAACGATGTAATATACACGCCATTAATAAATATGTGATAATTACGTATTTAAATATCTTCTTACTTTAACAGTCTTACATACTCCTATACCAGTAAATAATTTGTAAAATCATATTTTTTTCTAAAAACTTTTTTTCACTGAATATTTATATTTTGACATCGTATATATTAGCATTTGCTCTTTTATATATTTTCAAGTATGGCTGCATATGCGACACGATTTAAAATCCACGATTGAGGCGTTATATCCATTATTTATCAATTAAAACATTAGTTCCATAAAATTTCTACAAAAACAATTTTTGGAAGTTTATAATTCTACAGTATAAAATAAACCATAATGTGTACAACATTTTCTTAACATTACCTAATTAGACAGAGCTTTAATAATTTTTTATCTTGCAACAGCTTGTTCAGTATGTCTGTATATTATTGTTCAAATATATAACTTTTGGTATATTGGTCTACAAACAAAAGGAATATTAACTGTATTTGTTTTTCAGTAGTCAGTAGTGTCTACAAGAATTTTATAAACCTAGTTTAAATCTTATTGCCTAATAAAATAACGAAGAACTTACGCCTTAAAAATACGTAAAGTCAGCACCTTTTTTCAGCGTATGATGCATACTTAAACAACTTATCTATTTCCTAGCTCTTATATGACTATTATATTTGTACTATTGTGTGACACAATAGTTTCCTCTGAATTGTAAATTTCAATGTTAAACGTGGACACGGACATTGCCCAACATCAGTTTTAATTCGGCAGTCCATATTTTTTAATGAATCATCGATAGGGAAAAATTTTCAAACTTGAAACTGATCCTATTCATAAAATCCATAACATTAAAAGAATGAGAACTTGTTAAGAATTTAGACTAGATCACTACCTTCATTACTATGTATATGTACACTATTAAAATGTATCTTTCCTCGTGATGCAATGGTTTCAACTTCATTTTTAACACAAAGAAAAATTGTTTCTCTGTGTTGATATTATTTAAAAATGTACACTTCCTATATCATTTATTTGCTTAGTATCCTTTATACATTTTCCCTTACGTAATATCATTCTATGACTGCTGTTTCTCGGCCATATGAGTATTTAAATGACTTCTAACGCCATGTTCACCAAAACATACTTTCCCACATTCCGGACAATGATGATTATTGCCTTCATCGTGTTCTCGTTTTCGATGCTCTCGACGTTGAGTTGTAGTAGCAAATGCTTTGTCACAATGTGGACATTTATAAGGACGCTCTCCAGTATGTTTTCGTTGATGATGATCGCGGGATTCCTTAGTGCGAAACGTCATTTCGCAATGTTCACAACTGAACGGCTTTTCTCCAGTATGCAATAAAATATGATTATGTAAAGACGTAGACTGATTGTACTCTTTACCGCATTGAGCGCATTTATACCGTTTACCACCCTCGTGTTTATTTTTAATATGATTCGAGAGTACCCGTGCATTCTTATATGTGATATCACACATGTCGCAATGATAAACGGGCTTCATTTTACCCTCGTGAACCCTCTCACGATGAACTTTCAAAGACATTTGATGCTTGAACTTCTCGTGACAGTCTTCGCACTCAAACCATGGTTGCAATTCAGTCAATATAGGATCCTGACTCTCCACACTATGAGTCTCTTTCATGTGCTTTTTTAGAATCCGAAAAGTCGGAAACATCTCCATGCATATAGAACAACTAAACACTTGTGGTAATGTCATCGTCTTGTCATTCTTCCAGTGTCTTTCCAAGTGTTCGTTCAAATCCTGCCTTTTTCTGAATGCCTTCTTACATATTTGACATGGAAATCGCTTCTCTGTGATATGAGTTTTTTTGTGAGACCGTAGCGCATTATTCGTCATACATCGTTGACCACATATTTCACAGGCGAATGGTCGTTCTCCACTATGACTTCTCATATGCTCCTTTAACCGAGCCTTGAATTGATAAGATTTTCCACAAAGCTCACAAACGTGTGGTCTTGCACCTTTATGTACGTATAAGTAATGCTCAAACAAAGCTTGTTCGGTACTGAGTTCCTTTCCACAAGTACTACAAACAAATTCCTCCATATTTTCCGAGTGGCGCATTATGTGATACTCTAGGCGATCTTTTGTTGTGAAATGTTTGTTACACATGTTGCAGTGGTACTGACGACGTGATATTACCTTAGCACCGTCGGAATCTACTTGCAAAGATAGTCCTGGTCTCTCACAATTCGAACAGGTAACAGCATCGTTTATCAAATTTGGGTCCACACCCCATACTACTTCTCCACAGAGTACGCAATTCACTGATTTCATTTCTATTATCTCTTCAGCTATGACCTTTTTAAAAGCAGCACTGTCTATTGTTATAGCATTGTCATCCGTTTCGATATCTATTTCTTTTGTACCTTTGTGACCATATTTGACTTGGTGTCTACTCAGCATTGACTGTTTGTGAAATAATTTTCCACATGTAGTACAAACGTAACGTTTCGTGCGTTTGTGCATATACTGATAATGATCCCACAAAACATTTTCATTTGTTGATTCTCTACCGCACAGATTGCATACGCAAACATCCATTTTTCCAGATTTATGTCTTTCCATATGGAATTCATATCTTTCTTGTAAAACAAAACGAGCTCCGCATTCTAAACAAGTTATCTTAGGTCGTGGTTTACCAACATCAGACAGTTTCACGTTACTGGAGTCGGTGCTTTGATTATGCTCTATGCTGTTCACGAATTTTCCACCCTTGTGGCCAAATGTTTTTAAGTGATAATTCAAGTTTGCTCGTTTGACAAATGTTTTCTCACAAGTTATGCAAGCGAATTTCTCGCCTGCTCTATGTTGATATTGGTAATGATCCCACAAAATGTTTTCACTCTTAAATCTTTTTTCACAAATTAGACATGAAAAAGTCTTGATGTTTCCAAAATTATGTCTTTCTATATGAAATTCATATCGTTCCCGTAATACGTAGCGTGCTCCACATACTTCACACGTTAATTTAGTTGATTTTTTTCCATTTTCTGATTGAACTGTATCCGTATCTGTATTAAGAGATTTTTCATCCTCTTGATCGTGAATTTGCATGTGATTATTTAATAATTCTTTTTCAAGGAACGTTTCCTGGCATAACGTACAACTATAGTATTCAAGATCTATTTCACAGCATTCTTGATGTTCCCATAAACTATCCTCAGAGGATAATTCTTTCTTACATGTAGGGCATTTAAAATCATCGAAACATCCCGTCTCGTGTCGATCCACATGAAACCGATAATGATCTTCCGAAGAAAATTCTAAATCACATATATCGCATTTATGTTTCATTGGCCTTTTTATACTCTCGTCCTTACTTTCCTCCAGAGTATCAAATTCAACGAATTCACCGGTAGTACTAGAAACATTCAAATTCGGATCAATTGTAAGAAAAGTATTTTCTGTGGTCTCAGAAATCATTTTTCTCCTCTTTGGTGACTGTGTATGCTTTTCATTGTCATGATCGCTATTCGCTATTCTCTTTCTAATATCTCGCAAATTAGTTTTACTCTTTTCTCGAGATTTTTTATTTAAACTGTTATTTATATTTTTTGTATGGTTCTCTGTAATATTTGATTTTGTAGGTCTAGATATATTCTGTGTTTGCCTTCTCGTATGTCTTGCACTAACTGTATTACTTTTTTTAAGTAAATTGGAAGATGATCGTAAATTTCTTACCGATCTGGTACTTATTCCTTCGTGTGTACCTTTCCGTGATACGGCATCCGTTTTTTGTTTCTTTATCTCTGCATTTATTTCAGATTCATCTGTACTATCTGTTGAATTTAAAGTTATTTGAAAGGCACTATCAAAATTTTCTGATTGAACATCTTTGGAGATGATTAGATTTACTTTGCAATTGGGACATCTGTATTTATTTCTTTTGTCATGTATTTGCAATAATTTCTCAACTTCTGTATTGTCATTCACTGGAATTTCAATGGATTGGTTTGTTGAAGTAGTTAGATTTGATAATCTTTTTTCATTTTCTATACAAAGTAAAACAAAATCCTGAATGAAAATAATTTTCTTATGGCATGGGCTGCATATGTATCGTGATAATGTTTCTTGTTGACATATCTGGAAATGATTAAGTGATTTTTGAATTATAACTATATATATTATTTTTAAAAAGTAGCAATTTCAAATAATAAAAGCATTACATACAGATATCGGTAATAATTTGTTTATTGTTTCCATAATATTTGATTCCTCAAAAATATCAATTGGGTCTTCTGCCGTGATACCACATAATCGACACAATGAATACTTAATCTTTTGAGTCTCAACATCTGTATAAATAATGAATTTTAGCAGTGATAATACTTGATCGAACCTCTGTTTTCATTAGATGATGTCAACCATTTCCTAGCAATTCAAGATAAGAAGGGTGAGATATTACCTTGATCAGAAATCATTTCTGTTTCTGATATTTCAGATAAATCTGGTAATACAAATTCTACAGTCTCATCCTCTACATCCTTACTTTCTGAAAAATATGTGTAACTAAATGTATTGAGCATTGAATACAAATATAAAATTTTAGGTAAAACTGCAGAATAAGACTTCTTGAAACATTACATGTAACAAAAAATTAAACAATCCACAGCTAACTTCAAGAAGTAGTCTTATTCTGCATTTAACCAAATTTTAAAGTACACAAAATTATTCTTACCGACACTAAGGCACTCTGATACAACAGAAGACTCATTTACCATTCTTCCTTTAATTAGCATCGACGCTATGTTTACATCTATCCCATTTTCTTTCAACTTCATCTGCAGGTCTTTAAATGTGTCTGTTACTGATAATGTAATATGTAAGTTCTCTACCTTCACAATGAACGTTTTTGCACAATTCATTTCTATACTAATTATTTAAATTGTATAATCTTCGGTTAAAAATTATTTCAGCATACACTGCATTTAAATAAAAAACGTACATCCACTTTTAGGATATAACAAATTAGTTGAAATTATTTCAGAAATGCCGTACGGCTTGGTAATACTTTGATAAGCAGATTTACATATAACAATCTTATTGTCACGGATATCATGATTTACGAGTGAACATAAAAAAATGACGTTTCTATTAGGAGGCTCCCAGGCTATCAAATATTGGTTATGTTACTCTTATTGCTTTTACCAGAGATTATGTTATGTTATTGGTTATATTCTCTGCTTTTACTTTGGCATCTGTTTCTATAATTTTTGGATAGAGGGAGTACAACTGAATTGTAATACGCCCTCTAGAGAATATGTTTGGAATTAATTATTCCGATCATTTGAAAAGTTAGTGCAATTGAAAATAAAACTTCACATCTGTAATACTTTCGATGGTTGAATTTTTATCATAGTTTTCCATCTTCTCGCTAATTTCGCTTGACTATTTCATTTAAATAAACAAATTATTTATATGGTTACGATATATGTATGCCGAAGATTCTTTGAATTTTGACATGCGTACGACATCGAAAAAGTATAGGTTTGATCACAGACCAC
Source organism: Calameuta pallipes (assembly GCA_030142375.1). Lineage (NCBI taxonomy): Eukaryota > Metazoa > Arthropoda > Insecta > Hymenoptera > Cephidae > Calameuta > Calameuta pallipes. The sequence goes on along the minus strand of JARQSW010000441.1, from coordinate 1,237,742 downwards.
TTATTGGAGACACGGCACTCCCGTGCTATAGACTGTTAGCATAGGCAACAGCGGCACTTTATCGGTAGGTTATATCACTATTCTATGTTACCACTATAGCCCATTGGAGTGTCAAGCCCCTGGTTTTGATGCAGTTGCAACAAAAGGCTCAGTTGACTGTTCAATTCAAATATGTATTACATTTCATGATACTTTATGATAGCCCAAGCTGTTAAAAATTCGATTATGTACATTTAACAGGTGTTTATTATCATTGAATAATATTACATTGATATTAGACTTATTGATGCCGTTAACACATAGTATTATATTTTTTAGTATACTAAAGTTATTTGGCTCTTAAATTAGATAGATTAATATAATCTGCATGTATATGATACATAAGAGAAGTGTCTTTTTAATATTAATTGTGCCACTAAAAAAAGATATTGGTAAAGAGGACCAGTATATTTTGTGTCTGAAATGAACCATGTAGCACTTCATCCCCTTCCGGAACTTCTATGGTGGTCTAATATATCCCATACCCACTGTGCGTACTAATCATCACACACAAAATCCTATAAGGCTGATACAATATCTTTACTAATATCTCCTCAATCATACTAACATAGTTTTATAAGACAAAAAGCGGAACTCGATATCAAATAATAGCATATTTCCATGCCATATGCACATATCGTAACAAACATCCTTGTTCAACTAACTAATTTTGGAAGGTACTTCTATTTCCTATATAAGTGAGAAAATGTTAATTGTAGATTAGGTTATTGACCATTTTCAGAACTTCTTTTCATTTAATGACATCCAATCGTAAGATTTAAGTTTCATCATCACATAATTCTTCTAACAACGCAAGTACATGTATATATATCACAACTCTTCGAGTTTTTTTAATTTTTCACCAAGATGCATATTTAAGTGAATACGAATCTGTCGCTGCCCAATGCATTCGTCGCCACAATCAGGACAAATTTGACAATTTCTCTTTTCATGTACTTGTTTACGATGTTTTGATCGATTATTAGTTGAAGAAAATGTCTCATCACAATCTTGACATTTGTAAGGTTGTTCACCGGTATGTTTCCTATGATGCTGATCTCGCGAATCTTTTCTTCTAAACGCTATTCCGCAATATTCGCACGTAAATGGCTTTTTACCAGTATGCAGTAAGATATGATTATGTAAAGACTTTGTCTCATTAAATCCCTTGCCACATTGAGCACACTTATAACGTTTTTCACCATCATGCTTACTTTTAATATGGTTTGCTAAAAGTTGTTTAATTTTAAAAGTAGCATCACAAAGGTCACAATGAAATATTGGATTGACTTTCCCTTGATGAATTTTTTCTCTGTGAACTTTTAATGACATTTGATGCTTAAACATCTCATTACACTGCTCGCATTTGTACCAAGGTTTCTGCTCCATTAATATTGGATCTTGACTATCAATTTCATGCGTCTCTATCATATGACATTTTAAACTGCGAAACGTGGGAAATTTTTCAGAACAAATACGACATTTGAATGCCTGTTGTAATACTATTTTCCTGTCATATTTCCAATGCTTCTCTAAATGCTCATTCATATTTTGCTTTTTGCTAAACGTCTTGTTACAAATCTGACAAACAAAGCGTTCATGAGCAAAATGTATTTTCTTGTGAATTTTCAATGCGTTTGCAGTCATACATCGTTGATCACATGCATCACATTTATAGGGTCGCTCTCCAGTATGACTTCGAAGATGTTCTTTGAGGCGTGCTTTTAGTTGGAAGGATTTTCCACATAATTCACAAATATGGGGTCTTGCACCTTTGTGTACAAAGATATAATGCTCATATAAGGCATTCTCAGCACTGAACTTCTTTCCACAACTACTGCATATATGTTTACTCATGTCCTCATTGTGTCTCATCTCGTGAAATTCAAGTCTTTCCTTTCGTAAAAAATGCTTTGTGCATTTTGAACAATGATATTGTCTTCGTGATATTACTTTTGTTCCATCTGAATCAACCATTAAAGAAAGATCTGATCCTTCACACATGGTGCAAGTTACAGCATCATTGATTGCATTAGGATCAAGATCTGTAACTTCTTTTCCACATAATGTACAGTTTCCTGTTTGCATACCTTGTATCTCTTTGACTATGGCTTTTCTAATAGTTGTATTGTCAATAGTTATACCATTTTCATCAGTTTCAATATTCATCTCATTTATACCAGAATGATTATACTTGTCTTGGTGATTTTTCAGTTTCGATTGTTTTGGAAACAGCTTACCACAAGTCATACAAATGTAACGTTGTGTACTCTTGTGGATATAGAAATAATGATCCCATAGTAAGTTCTCACTCGTGGATTTCCTTTGACACAATGGACAGATGAAAAGATCAATTCTGCCAAATTTATGTCTCTCCATATGAAATTCATATTTTAATTGTGAAGTGTATCGTGCACCACAAAGAGTGCATGTCATTTTAGAATTAGTTTCCTCTCCATAACTGTCTGATAGCTTTATGCTGATCTGATTAAACGGTACTTCTTGGAACTGATCTAAACAATCACTCAAATCATCTTCTATTTTGCAAGCTTTGCCAGCTGACCAATCATCAATGCTACATAACGATTTAGTTGGTATTAGCTCTTCTATAGGTTCCTGTTTCACATTTAATGACCAATCATCTGCCTCAAAGGTAGGTTTTATATCATTTGGCATATTTGTTTCCATATCAACTTTATCCTTTTTTTCTCTTTGTTTTCATATATGTGTCTATAAAATTTTAGAATTTTCTACAGCACTTGACATAACATTTTTTATATTATTAGTGCAATTGTTGTTATCTACATAAGTGCAATGACAGCAAACTCCTTATACTTTGTAATCATACAATCCATAATCACTATAATCATATTTTCATTGTATCTTTGACATCTCATTCTATACTCATTTTAATTTTCCATCTGTCAATCCTTATCTGTAAATGAATTATCTACAATAAACAATTTGTATCGTTAGCAATCTTGTTAAGTTTTAAAACTAGGTTAAATCAGAAATGATTATCAAGTGTCACAGTATTATTTAAATATAGTGTATGATAATACGATGATTAATGCAAGGGTTACAAATAAATTATTTTATGGAATGGAATTATGTACAGAAAAGTGTATACCTGATTAAAATATAATCCGTTTAAATAATAGTGTATACAAAAACAATCACTCAATTGAAATACATTAAATGTATGAATCTTTCTTCCTTCCTTTCCTTGTGGCTAGCAGAGATGAGTAGGGAGATGCACAACGCTCCGGTTTTAGGCGATACCAAAAGCATGGCGCTAAATCGTAGTGGCGAGTCCGGGAGTAGGATTTCGTGATCATCGCCTCTGTCGACGTTGCAGATTCTGCTGTAGCCGCGCTAGTCATGCTCATCGTTCCAGCCGATATTGCAGTCAGCGTGAACACGAATGGCAGTGGGAAAACAGTTGCCGCCCCTCACAAGTCGTTCTCGATAAGCAGGCGGGGCAGCTAGGTCTTCCGTCCAATCGAGCCCTGAACATTTGTATGGACGTAGTGCGCAAACAAATGTATATATTCAAATAAATTTCAAAATTATAAAAAATGCATAGAAATATTGGTTTTCATTCTTTACCTCTTGGCATGCCGAAAATGAACTTTAAAAAATTAATGGCGAAAATCGTTGGTAAATGAAACGCCCAAACGACCGAGAAAAGTTCAGAGAAATTTTGAGTAATTATAAATCAATGTCTATCATATATTTAAACTAGTATCGAATGAACATCATAACCCAACTTAGGTTAACTTAGGTTAACTTAGGTTAGAAATCTCAACTTAGGTTAACTTAGGTTAACTTAGGTTAGAGATTGACACTTAGGTCAGAGACCACATCTTAAGTTAACTTAGTAAGCCTGGGTGACAGCCCATAAATCGAAAAGATTTGAAAATTGAAATTTATTGCTTGATATATTTTATAATGCATAAAGAACAGTTTCAAAAGCAATTGAACTTGTAAAACATAAGAAAAGTATATAAGGAGGTGGTTTTTTCAGAAAGGGTGGTCCGATTTGATTGCGACTAGGCGGGTTCGACAGCCCTTAGAAAGCCAAAAAATATGACGTATAATAAGTTGAGGTTATCATTACAGGTGACTGAGAACGCGTGTGGTTGACCCAGCTTGGTCCCTTTATATAGGTATAGAAACATGAATCTTTATTTTCCCAGGCTAACTTCCCGACCTTCCTCTGCGCGCCAAACTATACGTTCAACTCGGCTACGACGGGATATACATTATCGACGAAGGCGATGATCACAAAATCCTACTTCTGGACTCGCCGCTACGATTTAGCACCATGTTTTTGGTGTCGCCCAAAACCGGAGCGTTGTGCATCTCCCTACTCATCTCTGCGCGTACGGCTTATGTTTTCAATGAAACCGCTTACCAACAAATTTTTTAATTAGGCATTCGTGACCTACAAAAAATTTGGCATCGATTAAGTCCTTGTCGACTTCTGCAGATGATTTTAATTGGAAAATACGCATTAGACGTATGGAGCCCAGTTCACAGCCACGCAACATGGCCGCCCTCGTTCTCCAGGAATGGTTTTCTTTTGTTTTCAACGAAACCGCTTGCCAACAAATTTTTTAATTAAGTAATTCGTGACATCTCTTTTAGTCTTGCGTTATAATTTTTTAATTTATAGATGAAGTTTGTAGGTACTCGCACCAAAGACGTATTTAAGACTACAAAATATGCTCATTTTTTACGATCCGATTAATAAACCACACGTTCAGTAGCCGCCATCTTATAATATTTTTGCTCCGCTTTACTAAAGGTGCGCGCGTGTAGAATCGTGTAAATACTACTACAAAAAGTGTTTTTTTTTTTTATTAGACAATTAAAGAAAATGAAACGGCAAAAGAATTTTTTGTCGTTATCAAAACGACAAAAGAATCGGCGTATAACGCAGCTGGTAAATAAAGACTTTGTATTGTGCCAAGAAAGTACTGCGTCAAATAATACTGGTGGTGAGTGTAAACAATCCACCCCTGACCCCATTAATCATAATAACGGTCTAAACAAATATGATCTGAGTTATTTAACAGAAAATGGTAATTCAAGTGATTCAGAGTCGGTTGATTTATTACAGTCGGCAGCTAAGGAAAAGTATCTCGTGGCTGCATTGGAGGAAGCAGGAACGAAAATGCGATCACTGACAGCTATTTCGCGGACCGTCAGCTCGCTTTCGTTGGCTTTCGTTTCATAGTTCTTAAAACGTGATGATTAATATCTGTGATCGTTAATATAAGACTTTAAATTAATTCAATATAAAATAGATTTGTATTGATACAAATATAGAACGATTATTGATGAAATAAGAAGTATGCATTTATTGTAACTGCATCTGTTGCAATAGATGATTAAACTGATACGTGGAAGTCCTTTAAGAGAATTTATAAAAGGTTTATAGAGCATCTTTTACAGATTCTCTTAATACTCTTCCACGTATGAGCTTAATCATCTTTTGCAATAGATCTCAGATTCAAATTTTTCGCTCTTCTTACCTTAAAAGTACGTCTTTCATGAGACTTGCTACTCTTGGTCTCGTAAGACGACTTAAAGACATGGATTTCTGGGACATAAGATGTCTTGCAAATGTCCTTGCAACGTCTTTTAGTTAAATTTTAAGACGTCCATAAAATTCGGCAGATGTCTTGAGGATGTTTTGCAGTTGTCTCAATGCTATATGGGTATCCGATGATTCGCAGTTTAAATTATGATCAGTACAAAAGTTGTCCAAAATGGAATCACCGCAACTGATGCCGTGGAAATACTCGCTAAAATACGCGTCGCTGGTTGACAACAGGTTTGTTCTCGTTACCTAACTTTGCACACATTTCAAAAAGTGCAAATTCTTATTGGATGGTATTTTAAAGTGACCAATGAGAACTTCCCCTTTTTGAAAAGTGCATAAAGTGTAGGTATCGAAAGAAATCTAAGCAGGACTGTCGAATGGCGTAGTAAATAGGTTTTTTGTTTTCAAATATTGGGAAAATAAAACAGGAAGTGAAATTAATCATACAACGGTTTACTTGGTAATAAATTAAACAACTGTATATCAAAAATTGCAATTGACATTGCCAATTTATAAAATTATCTTAAATTTATACAATCGCATACTGTTCGTACAATAATTCCCGCACTTTGTAGTAGTCTTCAGAAAGACAACCTTCCAGAACGACCTTACCAGCTTCATGCTAAAAGAAAAAATTCCGTTAGTATCCAATATTTTTTTAATACATGGACCACGTTGAAATTACCCTTCTAACGGCGATGGTATTATTACAACACCATAAGACTCCTCCGCTAAATTCCGACGGAATATTGCTCTTGTTTAAGATTTGTTTAAAGTCTGATAACTTTAGTTCATTTATGAAGGCTGTTTGATGTCCAGGAACCTGTAGAAATAAATATTCCATATTTATGCTACAATTCCTTTCATAGCTAATTAAATTATTGTAATGTAAATTACTTCATTGAGAGGTAAGGGCTCTAATGTTAATATTTGATCCGTTTCATGAATTTCATCTGTAGTTTCGGCGTCAGATACAGCATCTGGACAAATGTGATCTCGTGCAGTCATCATAGCGTCTATCCAGGCAACTTCAGTATCTCCTCTTCCCTTCGAGAAATTAAGTCCACTGACTAGAGCATCCGTTAAGCGGACCTGCGTATGAAAAGTCCATTAGATAAATGTCAAAATTATCTAACAAAATAAGACTATAATTTGGAAAATACTTGATAAATATGCGTTTCTGTCGTGGCATCTAATGTTTCTCCTCTGCCTGGAATAAAAACCCTGGCACCTGCACTTCGAGCCTGTTGCGCAAGTACTTCTGTATCCTTTGGTAGACCTCTAACCAAAACTACTCGTCGTGGTCTTAATTGGGCCAGAATCTTTTGCAGGGATTCGCCGTCTGATCTACCTTCAAAATCTATATAGGTGATTGACGCATTTACTGTAACAGTGCGAGAGACTTGAATACATTTGGTTGGAATATCTGTTGCTATTTCTGGATGTGGTGCCGAATCCTCTTGTTTTACTTCTACATGGTCCTTATTGTCTTCTGCTTCCAGAATAGCATCTGCTATTTTATAATCTTCTGGTCTGTCAGTAAGGGTTTAGAAGATTCAAAGAGAAGAAATACTACTTCAGTTACGATCATAGTTATAAATCAAAGGATTGGCCATGATTTAAATCAGAGTCAATCTTTTACCTAATTATTTCACCGTATTCGTCTATTTTTATTTTTTCTTCGACAAAAGGAAACATGGGGTGCTGCTTTTTATTCTGCTTGAAGAAACCTGGTTTGGTTTCTTGTTTTACTAATAAGTCATGCTTTCCCCTGGTTCCTCCTACTTCTATCTCATCCTCTGATTCGGAGCTTACATCCGCTGTTTCCCTAAAAGTATATGTTTGAAACTGTTCAGTGAGGCTAGTGCTTTCACTTTTCACATCGAAACTGAGTTAAATAATTACATTTGTTCATGTTTGATCTGCTCCTGTTTAATCTTCTCTCTCTTTTGATATTCTTCTAATTCTGCACCTTCCAGTTTTACACGCTTTTTAATTTCTAATGTAATGTTTCTATTTCCGCCCTTTTCAACTAGATCTCGAGCCAATGTTCCAGGAGAGGTTCTACTTGTTATTATAATACTGTTTTGTGGATTGCTGCACCATTGAAGGAACAGTTCTCGTGAAAAACCGCACTCCATATCAGGAGTACTAGCTAAAACAACCTGAAGTATAAATACAATTATAATTGTACATCTTTATATGCAATATAAAAATATATTCGTTCAACGAACCTTTGGACTAGGGACCTGATTTAACTCAGCCATACTGTGGCAAAGCTGCAAATGCTTAAACTGAAATGGATTGTTTCTAGCTCCTTCGAAACTCCTCATCAATTTGTCGCTCATCCATTCTATTTGGGACTTGGCAAATTCAACGACATTGTAGCTAACGTTATTAAGCAGTGCCAGAGAATATGCCAGTAACCCAGACTCTTTATTGCGCCATAGCTGGTCTAACATATGGGCTAACTCCAATACTCTACCAGCAGTGTCCACACCAACAAGAACATTACCTCCGCCTCGTAGTGTTTGTAGAATATTTGCTATCGAAACAATAGTATAGGTTCCAAGTTAATTATAAAATTAACAAATCATACTTACTCATCAATTTTTCATCTCTAGTTCTACGTCGCGCTTGCTGATAGGTGGCATTAAACGCGTCAGTTATCAACAGCGAAGGCCTCTGTAACCTTTCCAATTCACAACCATTGAGGTGCCTCTCCTTCTTGTGATTAAAGTCTACTGCATATATTATATCTTCCTCTCCTATTTTAACAATTTTCCAAATAGTTCCACCTATCATGTGTCCTGCTGGAAGAGGTGTTAAGGTAACACCATAACCTTTACCCTTCATTGAGATACTTTGGTTATACTTCAGTTGTACGATTTTGTCAAATGCAGCATCAACATCATCGAGAGTAAATAAATCAAAATCTTCCATATTATGACGCGACTAAAATAAAAATTGGATATGGTATACATATATTCAATGAAGGCCTCCAAAAGTTACATTGATCATTCATTACTACCTGATACATGTCATACATGAACATTTGTCCCATTTTGTAAACAGGAATAGTTGCATATATAGGGCAACTTAAACCACACTTTCCCACTAGGTATGGCAGTGCACCTAAATGCAGTGGATCTGGATATGAGAGTAACACTGCATCTACCTGGTTGACATGCCTAAAAAACCATTTGTACATAAATAATAGCGTTCATGTAAACCACCCAAAATAAGATTGAAATTTTCATGTAACCTTTTCAATTCTTTTATGAAATCTTGATCAAAGGTTTCGTCCCAACCACAATCCAGCAATATTCGTAATTCATCAACCTGTAAAATATAACATGGTGGGGATTCATCCATAGCTCCAGATACCGCATGCAGCTTTATGATTGAAGTCATGATGCCTTGTTAATTTATCGCCCTAAAAAAATATAATTAAATATTAAGTATGCCATTTCTTATTGGACTGATATATGATAAACATAATCGACTTGCCTCCTGGTTCTAACCTATGTAAAGATTGATAAGGATGTGTATAGCTAGAGAAAAAGCTGTGTCAAGATTTACCAATTGGAAATACTATTACAGTAAATTGCTCGTTCTTCAAGTAATACCAGCTAAAGATAATCCTAATTTACTGCTATACGCATCACATAAAACTATATTTCTTCATTTTGATTCCAGTGTTCAAAGCACACAAATGTTGAAGTTAAACATATCGGTAAAACTGCAGTATACGACTCCGAACTGAAGTCGGCTGCTAGTGACTTAGATTTTTGACGTAACGCCATCTGGCGGATATAATGTGAATTGCATGAACAGTCACGCCGCCTATTCGAAAAAAGTTAACCATTTTCAAAATGATAAAACAAATTTATTTTTATTGGAATATATAAACATGTAAATCGTATAGTTTGAAGACCTTGGAAATTTAAACACGTCACAATAACGAGCTAATGTTTTTTTTTTTTAAACTAGAGCAACACGCGCGCTTTCGCGCGCGATTGGAGGTCTGTTTGCGCTGCAGCGCTTTAAATACAAATTTATTATCCCACTAAACAATCATACTACAAACTTACATAATCATGATATCTCGTGGGCAACTAATTTA
>JARQSW010000441.1:1135437-1227866 GCA_030142375.1 Calameuta pallipes | reverse complement strand
AAATGAAAATACACGTATTCCTCAGAATTTGACAAGGAATGCAACGGTGTTACTACAGTGCGTTTCATAACGAACACTCTGTATATATATATATTCGATCAATCGAAACGTGAGACTAGTTCTAGGGCCCTCCGCTCAGGTGACGCGTCGCACTGAAACAAAACATGCAACATCAAAATCGGCTCATTGGCAATCTCCACACTAATCTCTGTTTAAATTATCTAGTCAACATGACGGACATGACGTATTTTAACAATGTGGTAACAACGTGTCTACTCTCAATCTTAAATTTACATAATCTTCGTAAATCTAGATTTATTTTTGAAAATACAATAAATCATGAAATTATCACAATTCAAGCAGTCATCGATATGTTGAATTTCTTGAGCAATCAATTTAAACTTACAACATCGCGTTACAAAATTCAAAAGAAACAAAACCTTTGACTAATAATGACTCGATAGTGGAGTGTATATGCATAATTATTAATATTCTGTATGATGTATTATATTATGAACATTAATATCGTCATAACTTCAACTAAATACGATATGCCAGGATTGTGGTATTCTCAGGTCAACATAGCTCTAACGGTAACCAAGTGAAAGCAGACTCCTACCACGTCGTGGCTATGGAGTGCGCGAGACTAAATTCAAGTGTATTTTCGCTGTTGTTTAACGGTCGCACAACCGATAGCACGTAATTATTTAACGAGGGTGAAGATTTCGGGTGAGCGAAGGGTTGAACATGTGAGAGAGCACGTTCCAAGAAAGTGGATTGCGTTCAAAGTGGCGCGACATCACGAACGAATATTGGATCAGCTGATGAGTGGCAACAGACGAACGAAGCCCATTGTTCTTATTCTTGGTTATGGCGACAAGCAGCTCCGATGGTTCTTGTGCAGCACCTGCAGATTTTCAACTTTCCTCAGAGCTAGAAGACGTTTCAAGTCGACTGAGTGTTAACTTGTTGAAGTGTCCCCTTTGCCACAACAGCCGACGCATTTTCTATTGCAGACAGTGTATCCAAAATGGGGATTTCGTTCATTCTACTTCTGTTTACTCTGAACGGTATACATAATAAACTTACGGGGTGGGGGTTGTATATTTCATTGTTGTGTGTTCATTGCCACACATCACTTTTATTTGATACAAACAAACATCATCAGTTTCTATACGTAAAAAACGAATCTGATGCATGTTGCTATTAAACTTCGTAATATTGTAATATATTTATTTTATTTTTTTATAACGATGTTTGGATTTCACCCTTATTTTTGTTATCACAGTTTTTTTTTATATGCTGAAGTGCAGTGAATTAAATATTACCATATTATGTTATTTTTTTTATGAGCAGTGACGTACGTATATTAAAAAATAATATTTACGCATCAGTTAGAATATACCTTACGTGTAACATAATGGCTTATGTAAAATTTTCGCACACGATCTTGTACGCGCCGTGTGGTACGAAAGAAAAATGTTTTCAGGTTTGCGGATAAACAGTTACGGTTGTTACGGTTGAAGGCTGCCAGAGCACAATTAGAAGAAAAGTGTATGAAAGCTCTTGAAAAACATAAGCAAAGGGATAAGCTGGTAATTATAAACGTGTGATTATAAATAGTATATATAATACTTTTAGGAATAAAATACCAAACTTAGCATTTTATGTTTATTTCAGATATGTGATATAAATACATGTAAAGAGCGAGTACGACTTCTTCAGTCACTAGTCAATGAGACAAGGCAAAGTATAAACAGAGGTATGTATCCTGTATAATTATATTGAAAATCACATTCACTTATGATTACTAAGCACCTACTTTATATTGCCAGGTAATCAACGGCTGAACATTTTGAAAGATGTAAACTCTCAGCTGGCCCTAAGATTGCCTAGACATGAGGAACGTGTAGAGAAGCTGCATCGCTTTGTTGCTGGGTTAAGAGTTAAACAAGAGAAACAAAAAGAAGCTGTTGACAGAAAGAGACAACAGCTTAAGAAAGTTATCAGAACTGCAGCGAAGCAGTTAATCCAATATATATTTCCATTGACTCAAGTTCAGCCTAATAGAAGGTGTGCTTATCGCATATCTATAACACATACATATTTTTATTAACGTTATTCCTATGTCCTAAAGTTTATGTAGCAGCGAAGATGAGAGTACAAGTGTGGATGTAGTGACTTGTGCGCTGGCTGATGCTTCAGGTACTTCTTATGTAAGAGGAAGATGGATTAATGATACAGAAAATAGTTTGGAAATGCAACACCGAATTGTAGCTCCGACTTTGCCTGGAACTGGTGACTATAGTGCATATTCCCTCTGGGGTAACTAACCTCCATTATTCATTTTGTTGTTTTCACTTCATTGTATTGGCCAGTATGCAAGTTTAATAATAAAATTTTTAGTGGCAGCAAATAAGGATGGTGTACCTGGTGGAAATAAAGAAGATGCGATGCACAATCCAGCGTACAACATTAGTGCTGCTCTAACATATGCAACACAATTGGTTAATATTATTGCATATTACGTGAATGTTAGACTTCCCTATAAGCTTCCATATGGGTGAGTAAACGGGGATACATTGAAGTTCTTTTACATACTTGAAGGATGCAAAGTATTTAAATGCATCTGCAATGGAAGAAAACATTTCACCATTAGTTAAATGTCATGATAACGTTTCAGTGAATTTTGTGGTAGCGAAATGTCAGATCAGAAGTTTGCTAAGAAAGTTGCAAGGCTCAATAGTAACGTGCTACACCTATGTTTCACACAAAACACTGATATCGCAGTTTTGCATCCCATGCACACTTTGCAAAACCTAATGCATTTGCTCAACACGGAAATCAGTGATCTCGGAAGGTAATATTCTTAATACTTACTATACACTGACAATCTTACATAATTATCCAATAATTAGTAATAATCATGACTTATCTTATCCAACTTGTACAGGATTGGGCCAATGGAGGTGGATCCTAGTATAGTCGCCCAATTACATGGTCAACTCGTTCCCGATCTTGAAAACAGTGACGATTCTGCTTCTGACGAGGAGGAGGACGCCATCAATTGGGAATGGGAAGCCGTAAGTTAAAAATTTCATTAAGTTGCCAGGAGTTCTGAATGTCATTTCAAAAGTTGTATTTCAGGTGCCAAATGTTGCCTGTCCCGAAATGGCTCTTCCCATACCAGGCTCTATGACTAGCCAACAATCATCTAGTATGCAAGTGAACCAAAGTGTCGCGGGTGGTTTAGTAACGAGTGCAGCAGCTAGTATTGTTTCCATTTGGCGGGGCTGGACAACCAACAAATAGATTATTATAATTTAGAGTTCTTTTATCGTATCCTGTTCTTTATGATCATTCATCGAGAAGTATACGCAATAATTCAGTATTTGAAGATTGTTGGATACGTTAGAAGGAATTAAATTGATGGTCTTATTCTGTCATTTTTCCGAATAATTTTATCTGCAGCTGATAACCAAATCAGTTTGTATAAATCAGGAGAGAATGCGTGTATAAATAATATTGTCACCACATTTTTTTTACCTGATGAAGAGAGAATGTGAGAGAGGATTCATAAAATCGTATGGCTAGTGAATGATAAACCATAAATTTACTGTGAAAATATACTCGCTGGCTAGAATAATGCCGATGTGTCCTCTTCTCTTTATTCAAATACTGTTTTTGTGATACGACTCAGCATTAATTTAATACGGCGACGAGGAATACCAACGTTACTGTTCTCAACAAATTTCATATAATGGATAATCCAAACCTTTGAGGTAAACTAGACAAATTCTATAGAGATAGCGGAGTCTTTTTATTATACACGTGAACTTATACCATTATACTAATGATATTTAGTTTATACTTCCATTCATATTTCCGTCAGTTATCATACCACCGTAATGATTAGTAGTACTAAGTTATATTTTTATGAGTCCATCGTTATTCCTTGTTTATGCACCTGACAATTCATTTGAACGAAAAGTTATCGTCAATTGCGGATAAACGTATTTAATGCTGTATATTGTGTATAATTTTGCAATCGCGTTAAGTATGAGATTTCTCGTAGAATTAACATTTCGAAAGGATTGCATGATTCCAAGTTGATTCCATGAATTAATTCTTGAAACGACATGTATAATTTTGCAGTGGTATATAACACTCATTGATTTTGCTCGGTACGTTGTTTGTTTTGCAACTTTCGCTTTCGTTCTCTTCATACAACGTGCAATCAAATAAATCAAGAATGATCTTGCTACTTAAAGACTACTAAGTAAACTTGTCTACTTATTTTATATGCTAAGTCCTTGCTGCTTTGATTATCTTAGCAATATAATACGAGTGGTTTTGTGATTCTTGTGTCTTATTACGCATATTGAGCTACGTGCATATTTTTTTATAATCATGTCATTGAGAAGTAAGCGATCGGTAAAAGGCGCTTATTCTTTGACAATATAAATGACTAAAAAAAAGTTGAAAATTTTGTATTACATTGAATATTTTTGGTCTCATTAGGTTATTATATGATACCATAAGATTATAAGACAGTTTATGAATATTTTGTATTCGCGTATTTACGATGGCTCGATATATTTAAAAGTGACGTAAAATAAACATTTTATATCTTAAGTTATAACGTTATCATTTGAGTACGACCACGAGAAGAGTAAAAGAATAATAACTTTTTAGAAGTAATGACAAATCAATATTGTAAGTAGTTATAACTGCATTCACAACATTGCATATATACGTGGGGGGTAGTTGACTGATTAACAATTTTTACAATGAATAGTGCGAGTATAACAATTCAAAACAAGTTCAGATTATTTTTTTATAGTTAGATAAATTGCGTTGTTTAATTTTAAGAACGCCGAAAAAATAAATAGATAATAAACATTGTGCACTAGTTATGACAAAGATGAAAAAAGAGAAAGAATATTGCATTGTTATTCAAGTTTTTCATACAATTCACAAATCAAATTGTCACGCGAGTTACAAAACACGAGAACGAATCTGTAAAAGAAATATAATGTAATCAACTAAAAGTTACGCGGCTCTTGGGCGTAATTTAATTGAGATATAGTTAAACTCCGCAGTACGAATTCTCGAGTCGATATTTATTGAATGGACACATGTATATATAGTGAAATGTGATAACAAGTTTCTTCAACGATTAAAAATAATCTTTATGTACATCGTCAGAAGTAAACACTATATGCTACACTAGTAACTATAGAGCAACGACTCTGTGAGAGTTATAAAAAACTATGTCCCATTGGAAGAAAAGTTTTCCGATGTTGCAATTCTTCTGCATTACAGAAACACCAGTTGTGGACTCGCTCTAGTTATATCATTTTGTATGATAGTATTGATAGATTGTTTATTTCTCAAAGAAAATCTGTTTTATTTATGCATCGGCACAAAATTTTACGCACTGTACAATACGACAAGCATACCATAATTTTCCCTTTTATAATGTTGAGCAACACTCTACCTTGTACTGGGTATTGCTTGACACATTACGAATCATTGTCGCGACCCTTGTAAATAAGTTAAAATGAAAGATTTTGGAGAAATGTCTTAGCGATGTAGAGAGCCTACGATAATGAAGAATAGATGTGGTATATAGGCTAAAGCCGTTTTAAAAATTGCAATGTCAACGTTGTATATGAAATGGCTATGTTTTATCTGAACAGACAAAGTTTCAATGTGATATTTCAGACAAATTAGAATATGTTTTTTTTTTATTGTAAGTTATTACGGGTTGTAATAAAATATATTCAACGAGGTTTGCCGAATTTTTTTATTAATACTTTTACCGATAAGTAAATTATGAGATATTGTGCACAAAAAGAAGAGTATCGACTAACTCGATCAGCCAATTTTCAAAGATTTCTGGCACCGTAAGATGAAAGGACATTGTTGTATAATATACATTCCTACGAATAACCAATTAATAATTTATTTAATAATATCAAGAAATCTTCAGTTCAGCATTGTAGTGCATAGTGAAACATCATATCCTCCTTACAAGTACTTGTTAAGTACGATGTTAGCCAAATTTACTAAGTAAAGCTATATTAGCCATGTTAGTGTATATAGATTTTCATTCAAACGCCTCTGAATATAAATAGTTGTCTGAATATTTAAATGTCAACTAGGATTCTACGACATTGATGATTAATAATGTAATAACGGCTTTTTAATACAAGAATGCAAAATGGAACTTCAAATCAATGTGTAAAGTCTGTAATCGAAGGGAAATACAAGAAGGATATTTCTAATGCACATTGCAGAAGTGTATTGCATACTAAAAGTATATTAAATTTGAAACTATTTATCGAAGAGACGTTCAAAGCTCAGAAATCAATGTACCTGGACACAATTAAAAGAAAATGAAACATTCTAATGTAGGACCATGGGAGATATCTGATAAGTATCATGTTAAATGCAAACAATTTATTATTTGAAAATTCAATGCTATTATTGTATGTTGATACAATATATCGACATTACAGGCGTTGTTCATCCTAAATATTAAACTACGCATTCTGAATCATAATGATACTCTTACACTTATATAGTAATATCAAGTCAAAGTACATTGATTTGTATAATGATTAACTTTATAGTATGAAACCTAATTTTATATAGCCAAAGGTAAGACCACCGACATTTCGTGGTTTCATCTAAGACAAATAAGCAGCCACTTTAAAATGAATTTACGGGGTCTTATATTTCAAGGATCTACATATACAAACCGACTTAGTATGCATAAATGTAAGTTAAAAGGTAAATAAACTTATTAGTGACCATGTTGTTTTTGAATGCACTAGGGCGGTATCGATTTGTATTTGAAAGGACATATAGTACAATTTCCGTTATAACTGAAGAGCTACACATTACAACATAACAGTACTTATGTGATAAATCATAAAAATCAAAAATGGATATTAAAGTAAGTTAAAGACAATATTTCCTCCCCACTCTCTCTCTCTTCTCTCCCATTAAAATATTAAAATAAAACTTTTCTTGTAATCAATATTGATACTATAAAAATCCAAGTAATGAGACGTTTTGTATTAAACAATGAAAAAAATGCAATTTTCGGTACAGATGCATTTTACCAAAATTATTTCTGCCCTACAGTGTTATGAGAATGAAATTTACAATATTATAGGTAAGAGTTAATCCGACATTACATCGCAAAATTGTCTGAGTCTCTCGTGCTTCTGAAGAAGTCATAGCAATAGCGATCGTGAAGCACAGCTGAAATACTATGAAATAACTATTGATCTACGATGGTGCAACTATTGAGAATTTCAAGCATTTCCTTGTATATTGTGGATTTAGGAATATGATAATGAGAGTTATTATGCTCCCCAGGTAAGGTCACTTGCTGTCAATATAACGTTTTCCGTTAACTAAGGTATTACATAGCGACTGATCCATGGTATTTTTGGTAGAATCCAAAACGCCATTGCGATTAGTTATCATTGCAGGTACCATAGGTTCTTAAAAAGTCTAGGAAGGTGGTCTAAAAAAATATACAACCTCGTTTATATAGTTTCGATCATATACTCAGAGTAAAAACTTATAAAAGAATATTTAGATAATTCTAAAAGTGGGACCGAGTAGAGGTCTGTCTCACCCTTGGCTACAGGTAAAATGCTTTATACAATAAACTCTTAAAACCAAAGTGTTGTCAGTTGTACAAGTATGATGCAAGGTATTCGTTTGGTATTGACTAATGTGTGCTCGTGTCGTTACTTAAATATCATTCTGTACAGTCGCTGTTTCATGCAGCACCCCATTTTAGCTGTTGACGATGAGGTCTCACTTTTGCCACTCTCAGATCGGCCAGTCTATCGCATACCACATGTATAAAACTGTATACATATCGCATACACTAACTGGACTTTGACTCCTGGAAACATATCATCACACAGTATTTTAATTTTTGCATTTAACGTATGCTTTTATGCAAAAGAACGGGGACAATATTTTAGAATTCGTTTTAGTTTTTGCTGTTTATCATTCTTTTTTTTTTTTTCTATTTGTAAAGCAGATTTTCGGGAACACTTCCGGCAAAGGGAACCTCTGTATAGTATAAACTTTTAAAAATTATATTAGCAAGTAGAAGCAGAGAGGGTAGCTTATGAGTAATGCATACTTTGCTAACGGGAAATGAAATCTATATAATGATATCCTGTAAGAAATTTTGTAAAAACCAATAACTAATGCAGAATCTTTACAGACACTTCACATACGTGTATTTGTGAAATAATTTTATTCACGCGTTTTACGAATTATTTGACGATTTTGAACAATCTATACCACAGGGAAATGATACTGCTATTAATTATTCTTTTTTACACATTATGTAAATTGTCATAATCACACAAGTATTGAATTGATTCTGGACCATATTCGATAAATTCATCAGGAATGCGCAAGATTCCCAGAAATTTTAACAAAAATCCACCACAGATCATGTACTGTAAAGCGTGTATTTTATTTATGATATATACAGTCCATTATCTGACGCTTATAAATCATATCATCCGGTTATTCGTTAGCGTTACAAAAAGCAATGTGTCGTCCATAAAACTTTGCCAAGTTATTGTATTTTCGAGCTGTGCATCTATTGTTAGTATCCTGTTCTAATTAATTTACAATCACATTTGTAAGATGATATCACCTTACAAGATAACCGCGTAGTCTTCTTTCTTAGGACTATGCAACAATTATTAGCTGATTATTGTACTATAAGCCTTGTATTGTGTTAATCTACGTGAAACTACTAACCTGTGAAGAAAAAAAATATTCATTAAGACGCGCCAAGCGGCAGTACAAACTTTAATTATCATTGGAAGCTAATAAAAGCATCAATATAAAATGTCAATGCAACTTAAAGTCTGTTTACAGGATATATTAACAGCGCTTGAGTATTAAAGTGAAAAGTCATCTAAAAGTTGGCACAATAAAATATTACATCAGTTGCTTCACTTATTTTCACTTTCCCCCTCTCTTTCATCTTTTACTAAACATAGCTACGCTAAAGCGCTCCTCATCTAGATCCTTTAATAGTAAATTCGGCGGTTTCACGGAGACAGTAGAACCATTCCGAGAGCTGTTCCCAAAGAAAGCACAGACGACCATACAAAATTGTGGCTCTTCTCGTCGCAATCCCCATCATATGCAGAAATCATCCGATCACTGAGATATTGTTTTTCATTGAGTTTCATGCATTGTCGCAAAACGAATTGAAATGGTATATTTGGAGCACAAGTGAAAAGGCTGTGTTTGGCCTTTGACGAAGACTTCATTTATCATGTCTGATGGACGTTGCAAATTGGTAGTCCTGATAAATCATGTAAACAGGTGATTAAAATAATACACCAGGCAGGTACATTATGTACATAAAAAATAATTTATCATACAAGGTTCTAGTTGCAGAACAAAAATTGGACGTTGTCTATGTCATTATATTTTGAGAAAAAAAAAATTAAAAGTTGTTGCAACGTATCTTGCACGAAGAACACGAGCGGAGGATCTAATACGAATAATAAATATGATTAAACCATTATTATGTTTCTTTAACTCGTCAAGGACCAGACATATTTGCTTAACGCAAAAGACAAACGCGTTCCGATGAAATACGATTTTAATTGTGTATATTATATACAACAACATAGGTAAATAGCATCGTGTAAGTATCTTCATAAGTAAATAGTAACGTACACATAATATTCGTGACATTATGCTGAATTCAAGTTATTACTAGGATTCAACTGCTGTAGTTATACATGGGGATCGTAAGATCTTAACTCATTTCATTTCTGACTTAATCGTCAGTGACGCTGTATTAACATGAAATATATTCGCAAATTTGATAAAAAATTGATAACGTATCGGATGGTGAAGTTTTGGCAATATTACTTCTAAAGTTTCAAATATGTCTCCACCTTGTGAAAGATTAGTGATCGTGATCGGATCATATAATGAATAACGAGAGAATTTCATACGTCATTAAGGATAGTTAAGACCTCACAATTCTCAGGTACAGAAATTAAGTAATGTTCTTGCCACTTTGAAGTTTCAAGAGTCTGAAACAGTTTGGCTGTTTAGTTTCAGTTTGTAAGTAGGTGCAGAATGCTGGAAAATTAAATCTGTATAATTTTAATACAGATAAATTTACAATTTGAACATGTTCAGTGTTGTTTTTGTTACTTTTATTTTTGTAGATTCTTGAAAAATAAACTTTGCAACTACGACAACTTACAGACAAGTGACGAACACCACGTGATAATATGCAACACAATCTCAGACATGTAATTTCTTCAAATCGATGTAACGACTCCGAATTTGCAAACTACCCTCTTCTTCAACGTCAAATTGCAAAGACTAATCGCGTTAGTGCAAAAAAAAAGTCTCATTTAAACATTAATAATTGCTATTGAGTTCATCGAAAGGAGGGCTCATCTTGTCGGGAAGAAAGGAGGGATACAAGGTCTGGTTGGGCAGGATCTGAAATATAGGTGGAAAAATTAAACGAGCATGATCATAGTAAGATCGAGACATTAGTGGTTCGTAACTCAACAGTACGCGATTTCGTGTTAGAAATTAATTATAAGCGAAGATGAAAAATGCAAAGCTTGGGAAAAGTTATTAATACAAAAAAAAATGTTTAGTTTCACGTATGCGATTCTCGTCGATCAGTGATTTATGGAAATCTTTTAAAGGGACTATTTTTTTGCATATCCCTGTGTCGTCGTACTGTTGTCGGTGAAAGGTTCGTCGTGCGTTTAAAAACTGACATCATTGAATGCGAAAAGAGACAAATTTCTATGATTCCACTTATCTCTGCAATTATTATGCTTCACACTTATAGTCGTGATGGATTTCATTCGCGTGCCAGTCTTAAGATTTAGGTGGGAAGAATAATAAAAATTAAGAAAAAAAAAAAAATGTAAAATAGTGTAACTGAGTGACAAGGATCAATTGAAGGTATAAAATGAACTACGGAACGTCTTTTAGACATCGTATGTGTATAAGACGAGTTTACTTGTAGAAATAACATTAGTCCTATTCTGAAGGTACAAGTCTTTCCACATTCCCCATGTACTTACTTCCGCGTGATACGGAAAGTTAAAAGTTCGTATATTTGCATTCCTGAACTTTTATGTGACAGATGTAACACTAAAGAAATTGACATTGGCAATTAAATCTCCATTCGACGATCCTATGTCGATAAGAGTTCAAACTGACGTTGATACAGAATAGAACCATGCGTCAAGCAAACAATATAGGTACAGTAATAGAACAATAGTGGATTTGTTGAAAATAGAAAACTACTGCATGTCGCAAGGCTTGTAATTAAGTGTGCATCATTTAATTTTATAAAAATAAGTTAAGCGGCACACCGTGAGAAAGATTCGATGCAACATCAAAATTTCAAGATCTCTCACTTTTTAATTTCGCACTTTTATTATGAGACACGTTGGTTATCAGGCATGGTGCAACATGCAGTAAAGCGGATGCTTTCTTTTCATAATTGAGATATATACAGAAGTCAATAATTTGATTATTCCCCAAGTGTTGCATATGAAACCTTCTTTAGTTTTACACTTAAACAAATGCTAAAAATGACAATTGTTTTCTTCTTCGTCATCCCACTATTGCTCTAAGTCGGGGATCGGACGTTCCTACTATGATCTGGGAATAATTTGCAGTAACGAATTTGTGTTCAAAAAACGACACGCATTTTAATAAAACTGGTTGGCCTTTCACCACATAGGTCGAATTAGTTACATTTGTGATGAATATATGAAGGCATCCCTAGTTGACATAAAGTTCATTATTAGAAAATACTAATATTCCCTATTATTCCCAAACTATAGCGAAACCGCCTACTCTTGCTACTATGAATACATTATTTTACAATCAGGGAACGATAATATACTTTGGTATATATGGGCTACAGTGTTAAGTCTGAAGGATGGCCTTGACGAGTAGTTTCTATAATTTTGAATTGGTGTTATGGGATGGACGGATGCAGAAAGGTAAACTGTTGGATTATAGAGAGAAATCGATGAATAAAAGAAAGAATGATATGCATCGATCAATGATTCATGGATATTATATAACCATGTTGACTGCTGCTGCCTTCTCTTACTGTTGTACCAATTCTGCACAAATTTAATAGAAATTTATAGTCATAAAAACCAAAATAATAAAGTCAATGAAAATTTAAACTGTTGATGCTGAGGGACACTTGCAAAAGCCAAAGGGAGGTGCAGGTCGATGAACTTGAATGTTTAAAGACTTTTGTAAGCCATGCTATTTTCGTGAAAACAGAATTTTTCTTTGATCGACTTTTTATAATTTCGGTATGATCGAAGAGAAGAAAACGAAACTAGAATCAAGGCCTCCGTCACTTCTACAAATCTATTGAGAAATTTTCAAAATCACATAAACAAAATATTAGTACAGACATCCATTGACACAGCATCTATGTATATGTACAGGACTGCTTTGTCTAAAGTTAAGTGGTCAATTTGTCTAACTCTGCTCTGATTGAGATATCAAAGTATATATATGCTACGAGGATGATAAATGTATAGTTCTGTAACTGATCTTTGTAGAGCTCGATAAATTGACCAATCGCGAGTAAATATTCTGAGCGCCAGTCCCCTAGAACTACAAAAATATATAATTATTGTATCGTAATATTACGCATTTCTGTCAACACGGCAGAGGGTGCTATGAAAATATTCTACCAGATCGTTCATTATTTAAATGGAAATCTAGACCACACAATACACTCGGATAACCCTGTCAACGTATAGCATGACAATAATAGTTGTAACCTAAGAAATGAATTGTTGAGACAGTATGGCTTTTCAATTTCCTCTCAACCTTATAATATTTCTCGATAAGTACATACAAACTTCTACGTAGTCCAGATACAAACAGTTCGAACTTAAATTATTTTGTGACAAACGCGACTGAATCACATCAGCACAATTAACATATAAATACAACATATAAACAAACGAATTTTCAAATGCAAATTACCATTATTTACCAAGCTTCTAAGTACAACTTATAAAACAAGCTCCAAAGGGGTTAACGGATGTATGTCAAAATGTAAACTTTTTTTTTATTATCATGCTGCTATGTCATCTAGATTTGCATTGAATGTACATTTTGGATTTGTAATCTTTAGCACAATATCTCATAACCCTCCGCATAATAACCGTAATATAATTTTAATTTTGTTTACTCCTTGCATGTAGAGGAAATTTACAAAATCCAACAATAGATAGCAATAATTATTAAAATCAGCAATCTCGGTATTATTCATGATTCACTGCAAGATCAGCTGTCTGACTTTTGTGTGCAGAGTGTTCTGTGACCTATAGTAATACATCTCTTAGCAATAATTTCTTACACGTTCTCTGTTCACGCTCTTAGGATCAATATTTCCTACACATCATGACGAAACTTTGAGAAGATCTATCTTTTTGTTTATTTTCATATAAGAACGTAACACAACTCGTCTTCGAACAAATTTTTTTTTGTATTATTAATACCCTTCGCAATTGATACCACACTTATACTGCCGTCGAAGTGGAAATTTATCATGGCATAGTAGTATCGGAATGGATAGTATCAAGTAGAGAATGAAAACCAATATTAAAATGAACATACATACATAGTGTATTTCCCAAAAGAATGATCAACTCTCGTCTAGGATATAACGATAAATGCAATTAGTTGCGCTTTAATAATTCTCATGCTTTCAAATTTGACGTATAACGCATTATATAAAAAAAAAAAGAAAAAAAAATTGATTCCAATCTCGACATAACATTGATGGCTGTTGTTTCATTTTTAACGTTGTTACAAACAGTTAGCCAGACGTGACACAATGAAAAATGTCGATATCCTTACTTAACATAATGGCTACAAGTTTTCAATGAATTTACGAACTATACATTTTTGGATGTCACGCAATTTCATATGCTAATTGCATTGAACACCTCTAATGTCTTTATCCGATATAGGACCTCTTCGCAATTCCGAGCATCTCGGTTGGCAGAAATATTCTTACATAAAACTGGCCCGTTCGTGATTTCACGTTACGCTCGCTCGTTTGATCGTTCGAAAAAATGTATACGTGTGTGATATCGTAAGTCAGTTGTAAAATATTCTTTCGTTTCCATTAAATTCTGTATTGATGACTGTGAAATGGGTATAGGGATGATGGTGATGGGGTGTAGTTGTACATTTGATGTGATTTAGAATAAGATCAGGGGGTAGTTAGTATGGAGGAAAATCGTATCCAAGACTTACACTATCCGCTCTGCTGGGACAAACTTCTCGAAACACCTGTGCGATGAATGGTTGCCTGTAAGAAAAGGATAAGCATTATTAAATATGAATCAATAAAATCCTATACTCCTCTTACGTATAACTCTAACAATTTCTCTTAGCAGAGGCCATTACAATGATCGTTCGGCTATATACCGAAATAAAGTATTCTAATCTTGTCAACTCCTTGAGCCTGGATACGGTTTTAGACCCAAGTGACCAAGGTTAAGTGCAGCTCAATTGTATCATTGTGAGAGGATCTAATTACGTACATTGGAATAAAGCCAAATTGGTAACAGACTGTTGACTCTTTGTGTTCGGCAGCACCAACGTTAACCTTAGTATGATTTCATTACATAAGCAATCAGGAGGTTTGGCTCGCGGTAAGGAACTTAGTGCGTAGACGCCACGCTCAGTGAACAAACAGTACCTCGCGTAGCTTGTTAGATAATTTAGCTGGTGTGTTTAACTTGACATCACGAGAAGTTGCACAAATAAGGAAAACGTTGACAGGCCGACAGGTGGCCTTAAATAAAATCTTTTGTATACAAGTATTTCATCCGCGACTGGTACCTGAGTAAGCATCGACGAGATCATAGCAAACGGTATAACAATTTCCTTACAAGTTTTTCATTTACTCATAGCTTGACGTATCGCTATTCCAAATTATTCCTGACGCAAGACCAACGAGGAAAACTTATAAAATTAACTCACTTGGCAGGAAGACCACCGCCCGGGGGCAAGTTCGGCAACTCTTGAGCCATAAGGAGCTGAAGCAGCTGCAGAAAGTCAAAGCCGTTTGTGCCCTCCTGCTGCGCTACTATTTCTGTTGGCATAACAATATCAGAATTAATATTAAGTATCACGGCTATCTACGGAGGACTAAAGTGAGATCGGCGTCTTTTCAATTAGTGTAAGTTAATAGCAATTTACATATAGCGGGACTAAAACATTTTTAAAATATATATATTTTCTTTATCATAATGGGATGGTTTACATGATACGGAGTGATCTATATATAGTCTCTTGTGTATATACCATCTAAATATTATAAAAAAGTGTATGTATGATGCGCGTGACGCGTGCGCGAAATGCTTGCAAAAGTGTATTTGAAAATTCTAGTTTCCATGGAGCTCACACGTTGTTCCTTGAAATTCTCGCAATGTAATGTTATCAGTGATTTGAACAGATGGATCTAAATCTTTACGGTATTACATCGGTACACGTATCGTCGTATGCCTTATGTGTCCTCATATGGAAATTCAACTCAGTTCCTGCGCAATTCAATTTATAGTACATTACTGGATATGATAAAATATAAATTAATTGCCCCTAAATTTATCGTATAGAAACATTTGGCGTTACGGTAATTGATTATTATCATTATTATTATTATTATTGGCTAAAAAGATGTCACTAACAGATACGGATTAATAAATAAAAATTATAAAAAAACATGCAACTACTTAGGACTGGAATATAATAACTGCCACAGTACATTTCTTATGGAAACAGTGGAGGGTACTCCGGTCTTAAGTAGGTACATTACTGTTGCGTCTCGATAAAATCGCTGTTCAATCTGTCCACCTCTGGAATTGTTTTTATCAATTGTCAAAATATCCTTCTTATCCGTCGTTCTTCCTGCATTTATTTTCGCTACTTAAATAACGGCAAGTGCAATGTTTCTCCATAAGAAATGCATTGCCGTTAAACGAAAGTAATAAGAATCGTAAACGTCAAGGAAACTTCTATGGCGTTATAAATAAGTTGGCACCTACCTGTATCATCTTCTAAACTATTATCTTATACTCACGAAATTATACATTTATCTATTCGAGTGTGTTATTAAGATTTTCACAACTTTTTTTTCCTAGCTCTTTAACAACTCCAAGGGTGGAACGAGTTCTTGTGTTCAGACGTTTCGCTAATGCACAGTCACATAATTTCAAAATCCATGTGATACGATAAGGTACGAGCAGTATAAAATAATCTTTCAATGAATTTTCGAAATCGTCTCATTGATTTTCTTTACAGAAATTATCGTGACCAAAGAAAAACGTCCGTCTGCGTATATCGCCCAATGTACAGAGATCAAAAACTTTATTCGAAATACTCATTGTCAGCTGAACAATCCACTGTTAACTTTATTTTTGTACATATGCAGGGGAGAGATGAACACAGAGTGGCGTCGTGAACATTAGCACACCACGATTCTATGATTCTGAAATACTGATAAGCGCTTGTATTTATTATCAATCCTAAATAGCACGTACGAATTAACTACTTTTTTTTGAATAAATTGATATAGATACCATTTCCAATATTTCTTAATAAGAGTTGAACGAATGATTTTTAAAAAAAGTTTCCCACCGTGTACATCTCTCCCCTACTAAACTTTTCTCTTAACTGTATCTTATTGTTACCTTAACCGTTAAACAATACTACTGGTAGCTACAGATGCAGTTTACTCGTAACATTCCTTTATAGGCGATACTTGCTCGGTAGCAAGTCAATGTTACAGTGAAATATAATGATTGTGAATGCATACTTTATCAAAAGTACCATTTTCATTGAGAATTATGATTTGATGACGATTACAATCGACGAACTGAATTTCCATAAATGAAATTGTATAATGATAAATATATTTTTCAAGTATTTTACTTAATCACTTATTTCGCCTTAAGCCGATACTTAGACGTATATTTTTTATATCTAGATTCTAGATGTTTGATATTGCTTTTAAATAAGCTTTGGCAGGCAGTCGGGATTCAGAAAGAAAACTCCCTTAGTAACCGCGAGGATGAACTGTGGAACGTATCTACACTAGTTTAAGTTTTATACTGCAAGAAATACTCATAAAAATAAAGTATGGTTAGTGTAAGGAAAAAAAAGCTCCCAATTCTTTTACATAAGGACGTAAGAAACGCGTATGCAAAAGGGGCATTGTACTGGACTAATGTTCTTTTGTTGTAATTTTTGTATAAATATAAACCAGTGTAAGATAGGGCCACGAATGAAGATTGTATATCATATTTCATATTTTTTAAATATGAAATATGATCACGCAAGTGCAGTGGATGAGCTCTTATGAACAAGTGACGATGTTAATTTAGAGATCTGAACTATTCTTCTGAGATAAGAATAAATCAATACACACTGCCGTATACCTCGTAGAAAAGTACACTTGCTTTTTTACACGAAACTACGAAATAAGAATTTTTCTAAAGAGGATTTTTCGAAACAATGTAACTTTTCTAGAAATTATCTTTCAAATTGCTTCTTTGGCTTGCATCAATATTGCTTGAAATGATATGTTTGTCTTCTACAAGTGGATTCGTTGATTTATCACGTTTCCATTATCTTCGGAGACCACGAAGAACATGAACATTTAGTACGTATACAGATATTTCAATATATACTTCAATTTGTTATCTATCAAACTTATGACTGTCGCATATGATTTAATACAGAATAATTACAGTGCTCTAATAAGGAATGATATTAAATATTATTTAATAGCATATATCAAGATGTAAATAAGCCTTGAATGTATGGTTTGAAAATACATCATTATACTGACACATTTGAACAAGATATGCTGATTACTGTTGGTAGAATAAAAACCGGAATACTTCAACGAGTAATGATTGATTATGGAAATAGAGAAAGTGTGCACAGTATGCGATCGAAAGTATTTACTATCCTCACCGTGCTGCTGTACGATAATACTCCTATTTTTCTACGCCTAAAGTCCCACTGTACCATCCATTAACAATAAAGTGAAAGTAAAAATAATTTTTTGGAACTTGCCAAAATCATGTTCTACCTCATGTTCGCTATATATATAAATTTGTTTAAATAAGGCAACAAACAACCATATTACTAGGATACTATTCACGACTTTACAAACTCCATTGGTGTTCAGCTTGAAGGCAGTAATATATTAGATAAACACTTACAACTCATCACAGAGAAACGAAACAAAAAATATTATACAACGTCAAAATTTGAAACACCTGTAAACGTGGTAACTGGTACTTGACTAGGATACAAATAAACTGTTGAAACAAGTGATCACCTTCCACCTATAAGGTCTAATAATTTTAAATATATTGATAGACCAATCTCGCAATGATAATTACCGTTAGTGGGATATATTATAGGCAGTTATATTATTTCTGAGGAAAGACTATATTGGATTTCTTAAGAAAAGAAAAAGAAAAAAAAAATGGAGAAGAGAAAAAAAGTTGCCAGAAACATAGCCCAGTTATAGAAATAATTTTCGGCATGTATGTAGAACAGGAAGGAACAAAGTCTCATATCGTGTTATACGCGAAAACGACTTGACAAATAATTGCTATTCCTTGTTATAGTAGCACTGTGTCGCGTGATCTATCAACGGGAGCCGTTAATCGGCTCTTACTATCTATGTTGGGCTACTTATGTTTTCATGGCAAGGATAGGCACCGTCTAAGGCAAGGATTTAATTTGCAAGATTCACATAGTATACAAAACGAGCAACATCGACCGAGGATGTGTTCGCGATTCAGGTAAGACAAGGCATGTTAGTAACTCCTGATGTAAAGTGAAGAGTTCAAAGGGTTCCCTTTTTAAGTAATATAATGGGTGTTATATCAATCATTAATAAACACAAATTGACTATCACCTCACGGGGTATTTTACATTTCACACAGTCCAGTAAAAGAAACAATGAGAAATACATTGGTGTTACCGAACAATCAAAAATGTTGATTTTCATTGTTCAACATTGAGAGTCATGAAACACACTTTCTGTGTCAAGTACACTGAGGTGTACGTTTGATACAGTGTTAGAATTATTATGAGCTAGAATTCTCCCTAGACAAGGGAGTTAGGTGAATGTCAAGTACGTTTACTGGATCGTGTGTTAATGCAGCAGCACAAGGAAAGTAATGAATGTGAGTATGGAAAAGTGAGTGAACCTTTGATCCTCCTTTCGATGGCCATTTCTAATTCAGCTTCCATCTTCTGTGCTTCTGGACTCGGCTTTGGGGCTCCTGGGAAAGTGACCAACACTATGCTCATATTGTCTCTGCTGCCCTGTAACAAGCATTAAAGCAATTACAATATACGTATCACAATTAAGCACGGTATATATGCACAACATGATCAATTATACATCCGGAAATACTATTTTATGGCTCGCAATGTCTAACCTACGTTCAGCCTTATGCACCACGGTTCATATCATTTTGTATATATGTGTATGTGTATACGGATTACCAAACATTATTTATAAACTTGTTTAAGGAAACGCTGGTGGAAATATATGCTGTGCATCATTTAATCCTCATGAATGGTGCTTCTAAGTGATACTAAAGAAATAGCATTCGTTTATCTCGTCTGTCATATAGAATTATTCACAGAGTCAATATTGGGAGGCTGATAGTATATGTTACTTATATCTCTACGTTAACCAATGACTAACGCTAAGTAGCTACAGATATATTGCAGTTAATATAGAGGATAAAAATCTTTTGTTTCTATGAAAATCTCAGGATTCTTAGAAAAAATACTGTATGCGCATAAAGTGCGTATAATACATCTATGGAGTCCTTGATGTTCAGAAAAATATATTGTTATTATGGCAAGGGGATCATAAGATCAGCTTGTAGTATTGAAAATAAATCACAGTATTAACATGTACGAGAGATTTAATATTATGGTATCTTGTACTTCCTTCCTTCCACTTTTATAAAATATTTATGTCAACATGATTCGTATATGTAATTCGTTGTTTCATTAGGGTAAAGAACAGTGTATATACAAAACAAGTAAATATATGATATTTTGATATCGCACTTAATCTCATGAATAATACGATGAAAATTTTTGATAACGTTTTTTCTCTGCGTATAGATTGAATTTTTATTGAAATATTTTTTTTTTAAATCGTGTATCGTTACACATAAATGAATGTAATGTTACATAATTTGAACCGTCATAAAGAATTTAATAATACTCGTATACGGAATATTATGTGATTAATTATAATCAATGAAAAAAAAAAATAGAAATATTTTTATCTGTCGCAAGCAATATACGGTTATGGAAAGATTAGCGTAATACGTAATCTCTTTTTTTTTATAGCAAAGATTCTAAGAGTAAAATATTTACACGCGTTACAATGATCAATTAACTTGTTTATTATTTTGCCTGTTTTCATCTAACTTTACCAGGCGGGTACCGAGGTTCGGGTAAAATATACTCATCTTGTGAGACTTTTTTTAAAGTGTATCTACTCAGGCTGATTCATACGCAATACGTAGTCACTGCTACATTAGATATACTGTGTTGTTTACATCACACTGAATGATGCACGATTAGCAAATAAGAAAAAGGAATTTGGAAGTGTCTTTTATGAAATTTTGTATATTAGTTTAACTGAAAGAAAGATAAAATATAGTCAATTATATTTTAAATTCTGCAAATTGTGATTGTATGAATGAATGCAGTGTGCGAGCTATCATCATGTTTGACCTGCAATACTGATACACTGAGACTATTGCCAAAACCTTTTGGCACTATTTCTGATATCAAGCTGAACTTGATTTGAGCACGACATACTGGAACCGTATTTATTCAATCACAAGTCTAGAAATACGATGAAAAAGTGGCCTATAGTATGTTTAGTTACAAAACAAAACTATGCATAAATTTAAATTAAACACTAGAAACCCTATGTAATATTTAAATAGTAATTCCATTTATTGGTAATTATTATCACGTAAATAACAATGTGATTTTGGTAAGAGCTTCACTCTCGAAAGCATATGAGAAAATCACAGATTATCTAAGGCTGTCATATAAAATTCTGCTCATTAGAAATTCCTACTGGAGTTAAATATCAGGGAAAATAAAAAGAATGCAAACTTACCTTGTAAAGACAGGTATCTATGACTTGGTTAGTAACTGCTTCTAAATCATCAGTGAGCAAGAGCCTTGAGTGTATAAAATCACAGAGATCTTTGTTGTTCATTACATCCCATATTCCATCGCACGCCAAAACCAAAAATTCATCATGCTCATCATCTCGATCACGCACAAAGATTTCCGGCTCTGGGGATACCAGCTGTTCGCAGGGACCACGACCTTCCACGTTTTTGTACTCGTAATCACCCAAGGCTCGGGAAACGGCCAATGATCCATTCACTCTTTGAATCATAACGCTACCACCCGCTTTTTGAATCCTCTCTTTCTCCGCAGGTAAGACCGGCTTGTGATCCCGCGTCGAAAAGACCGGATTTCCTGACTGACACAATACAGCCCGCGAGTCGCCGCAGTTCGCGATGTAAATGTGCCTTGGAGATATAAATGCACAGACTGCAGTGGACCCAGATTTATCTGTTGTCATCTCTGGCAAGTCTCGCATTTGATCATCGAGTCGCAGGAAGCCAGAATGTATCCCTTTTATAACATCCTCTGCTTTAAATTCCTCAGTTTGCATTATTGATTCTAATAAATGTTCCGAGCTATGTGCTGACACTAATGCACCAGCATGGCCATCAAAAACTGCGAAGTAACTCCAGTCTGAAAGGCTACCTTCCAAACCAGTTATCGCACGATGTGCATCTTCCATCTCCATCCGCCAGCCCTGCATACTGGCCACACCATACCGTAAGCCATTGCCGGCACCATGCTCGTTGTATTTGTCTGTCTTCGGTGTATCCAAAAATGCCCCCATAGTATTTGTGTTATACTTGCTCTATCAGCTGACTAATTTGTCGTTCACAGTATTATTTGGCCAGCATTTTTTTATGGTCAATGTGCACGATACTTTATCTCTCTACCTAAAATATAAGAACACAGCATTGATATCCATAACATGCAAATGCAACAGATTTATATCTGTAAAAACATATTTTAAAACAGTATATAAAAACGTTTCGTTTCCTTAGTTGTGGACATTGCTTATCTAAAGCTATAATTAAATGTTTTTGAAAATCACAGCTACCAATATGCAATTAAAATTTATATTAAAGCTAGTAAATACATATTAATTTGTAGATCAAATTTTTTGCTACATGCCTTATGAGCGACCTAAAATACACAACTTTATGAAAGTATACAAAACTATTGGCATTTACTAACGTTGTGTGGACGTTTCTATAATTTTACGCAAGAAAAGATATTAAAATAACTAACGGATAAAACCATACTTAGCATACTGAGACTTCTGATCAAGAAACGAAAATCGAGATTGAATGTAATAAAAATGGCATTGAAGCAGCGTGCGAGCAATTTCCACGCTAGTAAAATAGGACGAGGCGCCAGAAAATAGATACAACTGATTGGGATAAGTTTCGACTTTGATATACTTAATATATGAAATACGAAATTACCGGTAAATTGAACGAATAAAACTTTACTGGACAAAAAATTAGACGAAAAGAGGGAAACGGTAGAGCAAGAAATTACAGATCGAGACTACGAGAACTTTGCGACACGGGATTCGGAGTAACTCTCAACTTGGCAACACCGAATTTCGCGACTAAAATAGTTTGTTATACATTTAGTTTACGTATCCGGAAGACTTACGTGGGTCGATCACGGCCAAATATCATTATTACTCCATCCGCAAATCTACGTTTACGTGTGGCAACGCTAATCGACTCGTCTCATGTTTTTCTCAAGGCGCACGAATATCACCGTCACCATATCCCTTCGCTAGGCTCACACACAGAACAACGGAATCGACTCGCATGAATGGCGGATACTCACTGAGCATAATTTGCGCATGCGCTGGTTATAAATAGCACCGTCAAATGGCGTCACGATAGACCAATTGCTACGTCGCATTTCCATTCGGGATCAGACGATCTATTCTGTAAGCCTGTGTACTCAATTTTCAAATTTTAGAACGCTTCCTTCGGTACATTACAAATATCAATCTTCGACGTCCTTTTTACGACAAACAATAAACTCAAAATTAATTCTACGTCAGGTAACTACAAACGTATATGCGAATAATAATTTTAATGAAATCTCACTTTTATTGTATCTTTTTTATTAAATGATGTCCTATCCTTTTTTGTTTTATAGCTTTTCAAAGAATATGTATATGAAGTATCGCATTTATAATAAATTTTAGATAATTTTTTGGGCATCTTGAAGCTTCTATCTCGCTTCTACCTGCTGGTTAGATTGTCACGAGAACATCATGATTGATGCTTGGAAATCTAATCTTTGTTCATGAGTTATTAGTCCAAGCGCAAGTGATACATTGTATCTTATCTTATTAACTCTATGATTAATAGGTTATGTAATCCGCGTTCCGTTTAAATAGATATGAAATCGAATTATGAACTATTTAAAAGTGCAGATTACGAGATACACTCAGTAACGACGCGCGCATCTTCATGCTCTTGAATGAAAACGTAGATGCATTCCATTCTCAATTGTAATTTCCAACGCATGCGCGTAATCCAGCTCTCAATCATATTCATTCGCTTTTCATTCAAATACAAACTCTTTTCCATGCCTCAATCGTCCTTCATAGTGTTTCGTCATCTTCACATTTCCTATAGGACGTGTGCACTATAATAGGTTCCGCGAATACTGAATGAGTTCGTAGGATCCTTTGTCATCACATAATACTCTTTAATATGTTGACAGCTAAGGCATATTTATTTCGGCAGAAATACAATAAAGAAAAGTCATTAAATTACTATTTTCAAAATAGTACTTTATGAAATAGGCTGTACAAAACTCATAGGGGGATGTATTGACCTAATCTATTACTTATTCGTTCGGAACCCGAGATCTCTTGGTACCATAAATTGCTTCACTATGTCATCAGTAATTTTACTTCTTTGTTCTTGATGAGCTAATACCATAGGTTGGAGAATGTCGATTAAATTTTTTTTGAGCTCTCCAGTTAGTATCTCTCCACTAGAGTATCCCTGATAATGAAATATTATTTTCATTGTTAAATACTGCGGTTGAATGGGTTTTGATTTTCTTTGTCTTGTGAATTTACTTACTTTTCTGATTTGTTCTAGTTTTTCGTCATCCTCTAAGAAGAACCTAAGCCATTGATAAGATATATCAATGTCACAATTGCCACCTAGCTGTCTGTGTTCTTCAACAGTAGCTTGGCCACCAGAGAATGCATGTTTATTTACTTTATTTTTTATTTGCTTGGCAGTGTCAGTTAGGAATATTGCTGTATTACTATCACTTGCAGACATTTTAGTCTTTGATCCCTGCAGTGCAGGAAAGAAGCTAGAATGCAATAGCGCAGGCTTGGGAAATCCAAGCTTTGGGGCAACGTCTCTAGTCATTCTGAAATATGGATCTTGATCTATTGCACACGGAATTAGACATTGAACCTTTGCATTTTTAAAGATAAATGGAAAGGTGCTGGAAAATGCTGGAGCCGCTTGTGTTGGTGGAAAACTGATTTTTCCCACAGGATCACTGTCTCCAAATCCAAAAATACCTTTCACTTGGTTAAAGGTCACGGATCTCTGTATTCTAATCATATTTTGGTAGAAAGCCGGATTATTTCCAATATGTTCCAAATCAGAAAATATAAAAGTCTTATCCAAATTAAATCCACATGCTATTATGTCCTTGGCATTGTTATAAGACATCTTTATCGCATCTTCGAGCTTCAAATTCTTCCAAATTGCTTTTTCATCATCAGTCAATTGAATTACCAAAGGTACATTAAAGACATCTTGTAACCATTTGCAAAACAGAAATGGAACAAGATGTCCCATATGCATAGATTCTGAACTGGGACCTCTACCTGTATAAAGGTAGAATTGTTTGCCCTGCTCATATAAATTTAATACTGTATGCATGTCGCGATGGGAGAAAAATATTCCTCTACGCAAGAAGTGGTGGGGCTTTTTGCCAGTGATTTTTTCAAAACGTAATAGAAGTTCATCATCGATCTTAGAGCTTCCAAATCTCTCTGAAAGAAAGGAAGATAAAACTAATATTGACTATCACTGTGATCGGATAAATATCTTCTAGTGTATCAATATCCATCCTAAATATTCATATACTTGAACAACTTACGGATAAGTTTCTCATAATCTATTCCAATATCATTTTTACTCTCCACACTCCAAGGTGTTACGACATCTTCCTCATTGGCAGCACCATTAAGGGACAAACTTTGCACTTTTACTTCCTCAGCGGTCATTTTTCACATATGTTAGATGTTGGGCCGTCACAGTACAAATCACGCGTATGTACGCATGAATGCAATGTACGTGTTTTGACACGCCGCAGTGCTCTCTTCCTAATTAAGAGGTTAAGTTGCCATTGACGGTTGCCAATGCTGCAACCCGATCTCTGCGCATGACGAGTATACACTAGCTTTGCAAAAATACGCTTTGAAAAAATTGTTTTTACATAATCATGCATCAAATTACATTACACTGTATGTTAGCAACATATTTTATATTTTAGCGCTACTTACACAATGAAAATTATTCAAACAACGACTTCAAAATGATATTGTGTTATAAGAAAAATTAAAAAAATTGGCACACATATCACACCAATTATGTTTATTAAGATTCTAATTTCTAAAACTCCTTTTTTTTGTATCACATCATTTGTCACAATATTGTAACCCTTCCATATGAAACATTTCAACATGCAGAATCTGCTTTGATCAACAATTGGATTATCGATGAGTTTGTGTAGTTGTATCCACGGTCGGTATAGAATAACACTGCAGTTTCCGCTCTTTCCGCTCGAATTCCATAACTAAACCTAACTGCCTTGCAGCGACCAAGAAATCGAGTTCGAATTCAGAATTCTTTATATTAACGTGATTTAATAAATTGGTAAAATTAGTACCTTATTGATATATAGGCTTATGCAATCTGAATAATTTAATTGCTTCAAATGGATCAAACAATTTGCTGACAAATCGCAATATTATGAACAGGATTCTTTTTTGTGGAAATCAGGTGATTAAATAAATATAGTGTATAGTGCATCTTTCAATCGACTGAACCACTATATATTTCTTTGGTATATACAAAAACATAATTATGTTCTTAACTACAGTACCCTCACATAATTATGCGTCTACGCTCATTGATTGGAGGAGACATATTGTACGAAGAGATGTAATGGAAGGATAATTATACATATATACATTCTACCACGTAATGCAACACTTTGAATCACTCGAACCAGTTAAAGGTCCTGATACTACTTAGCGAAATTCACATAAATATATTGATCTCTTCGTACGATCTGTTAATTTAACATAATTCATATAACGTACTCGATTTAATGTACAAATGTTTTAGTCGCGTAAAATAAAAAATTGACAAATTACAATAATACCTTTTTCTAGAATTTCGTCACTCTTAATAACATAACGAATCGAAGCTCTTTTCCTGGCTTGATTTTAATTTTGCTTTTATAGCTAGTATGGTAGAGAATAATTAGAAATGGAATTTTGGATTTGAGGAACAATCAATAGGAGCTCCTGTTGGAAATGCGATAAGGTAAGAGATTTGATATTAAGTTATCGCAAAATATATACGAAGACGTAAAATTTCTTCTTATCGATTAAGATAAATTAATTGCGGGCAATTCATTTCAGGTGAGTCGACGTCAAAGAACCAATATTTAGCGACGGTACACGTTTACCTATCATTTGTTTGCTACTTAAAAATAAAATAGATTTTTCATAAAAATATATTAGTTGATGTTTCGTCAATCAATACTGAAAAACGTCTTTACAAAAATTTATAATCAGATGGTGCTTCGTAATCAAATCGATAACTTCTATTTTATGACTTAACTTACTTAAAGTTTTTACTCGGCTCCTTAGGAGTGACACTGGTGCGATTTTCGTTTGATTCGTTATAAATCTAACAAAGAGATTAATGTTCGATCAGATAAAAACTGATGACATAACGTAAATCAATGACGCACTAGTCACTAAAAATGTCAAAAAAACAGCACTTGATAAATGATCAGTAATTTGTTCGCCTTACATACTGTTAATTAAGATATACAAAATTTCGACACACCGTTTAGGTGCACAAGTATACAGGTAACAGCTAAAAATGTGGATAAAACTATGCTCACATAGATAATTTTTCGTGATTAACAGCATTTATAAAAAGTAGCTTCTCCTTTTATTGGCATTAAAGTGATTAATAGCACGTAACTATGAAGGAATGGTTATTTCAAAGACAGGTATCTCGAA
This sequence comes from Calameuta pallipes, assembly GCA_030142375.1. Lineage (NCBI taxonomy): Eukaryota > Metazoa > Arthropoda > Insecta > Hymenoptera > Cephidae > Calameuta > Calameuta pallipes. The sequence goes on along the minus strand of JARQSW010000441.1, from coordinate 1,200,247 downwards.
GCAGCTTTCGTAAATTTTCATCCTAATCTTCCATTTTAAACATACGAAAGACATAATTTTACTGTTCTTCTAATACACCGTAGTGAGCAATACGCGTACCACAATCTGGCTAATTAAAAAATTATTCACCGGGTGTTACAAAAACGTAAACTCATTATTCACGATCATTCAAATTTCTAATCCCATTTCCACCTCGTTCTAAGACACTACATTGTCTGTTTCAGTTATCGACATTTAAACTTAAAGGATTGGTCCTTGCCTTCTCTCTTTTACATTAATCTTTAAGGCTGACACTTCCATCTGTCTCAGCCATTTTCAAAGAAAAAGTCACCGTGTCAATACTGGAACATTTCTAAACTCAGCAGTAAAGTCTTCTGTTTCACTGTTTGTCTCCAGGGAAACAAAAAGGCAATTTTCTTTTGCCAGAGGCAGGTAGACTCATCAACAGGTATGTAGTAGCTGCTACTATTTTACAAGTCCTACAAGTAGTCGCTGAAAAATAAAAATTTCTTTGGAGACGGAATTTGTTTCGCTATTACTTGACACGGTTGCACTAAAGTATTATAATAAACGAATCACTCTATATAATGAATAGACAAGATTCAGACACAACATACACATTACGCATTGTCTTGTCACAAGTGTCGAGTTATCTCGAAATTAGGTATGGTCGACAAATAATGATTATGTAATATCTAACGCATCTCCTATAGAATTAGTTCAATAATATGTCTTCTTGAATAAATATCTTCCTTATAATATAAATATCATGTTCTTCCATTTAAGCGTTTAAGAAATCGAATAATCCTAAGCTTACTTGCTAAGCTTATTTTAAGCGCTACGACTACAAATATATGTATACAGTTTATTTAATGGTAGAGGCTTAGCATCCTTTGAATAATATAGTTCCGTTAAGGACACGTCGTTCTATCACAGTCCAACTTTAAACGCTCGTGATGATGATCATTGTCATGATACTTTGAAAAATTCTCATCTCGACTATTTACACATTACTTGGGAAATTGACTCGAATAGCGCTACGTTGCGCTAACAGCTATAACGTTTATACGAAAGGTGCTGATGGCTTCTGACGTCGAATTAAATATTTGAGAGAATTCTAATTAATTAAATAAAAGTAACATAATTAGTTTATATATGATACACATAGGAACTGTCTCGTGAACAATAAATCTTGGATCGTTTTACAATGGAATAAAGTATAGAAATTAATTGTTAAAGCAAAAGTTTTTTTTTTTACATTCACACGTTGCTAACTCTATTTAGTCGAATTTATAGGGCTTTTCTTTTCCCTTTACCTTGCGCATAAATGATAACCATTCCGTCAGTAATTTCATTTAATAACTAGACACCCTGTAAATTGTATCCTGACTGGCAGAAACCGATGATACTGTTTATCAAACATTTCTCAATCATGTCTCCTCATTTTGATTGCATTCTGGGTCCTTTCTTAATCAAAGCATCAGACGCACAAATCGTTATACATTTTAATGAATTAACCCTTGCGATTAGGACTACTCAGCTCAGCATTATACGAGTACCTATGCAGGTTCGTTGTTGCGAAGAACAATCTTTTTTAAACCATTCACATGCCTGATTTCGCCTCTTCAATAGTCTTTTTTATTGTCGAATCGAGTAGTACCTACGAATACTTATGCATACTTATGATAATGTATCTTTTAAATAATATTGGAAGTGCAGTAAGTAGGTAAGTCGACGCACTCACAATCAGTTGTTAAGAATTTTCAAGAGCGCCATCTTCCGTCTGTCTCTCTTTCAGTGTATTCAGTTGACAAACGTCTAGCTTCATTCAAGTTTCTTTAATCAATTTTCGAACAGTAGTCTCGTCGCGTTTTAATTTTTTAAATATTTTTTATTCTATCTCCAGCATCCAGTTATCTTTAATCGAATAAGCTCTGGCTAAGTTTATAAGCTTGTATCTTCTTAAGGTACGTTTAACGACGGATAAGCGTTTTCCATATTCTGATGCTGGTATCTCGTTAAATTTCTTCATGCGAAAATTAAGAACCAATGTGGACAAAAAATTGATAATAATTGCAATTTACTTTGCTGCTATCTCTTGTTATTTTTATAAGAATCTTAAATAACAGATCTATCCACGACTTTGTAATCTCTCTGAATCGTTTAGGCTTTATATAGATAATCCTTACTTTAAGGATCATAACACGATCTGGAGCGACGGATATTCAGTTGTTTATATATGTATATTTATATGTAATACTTAATATTTCCGATCGTATACATACATATAATGCAATTTGATGTAGCGTCTTGCATTGCCATGCAGTTCCTTTGCATAAAGTTCAATGGTTTGAATTATATGCATGCGTTCGTATAATATTCGAATTTATCGAGTATATCCGTGACTTCTAAAAAAATCTTCATCGATCGTCGAATACACAATCAACTGCAATCGAACGCTGAATTTTCTTCAAGTCTCTTTTTTTTATAATCTCTACGAGATTAAAATGAACGGTAATTACGTGATGTAAAACTCGCGGGTGTTCGTTGGACAGATTACTTACAGATCGATACAAGTATATTCGTACAGTTGTACTAATAATCATGTGAAAATAGGTATAGATATAGGTTAATACATTTATCGATTGATCGATATAAGTGCAACGATATTTAATTAGACAGATTACGAAAACAAGTTCTTCAATCGCTGGCGTTAACGTTGCTGGCAAGAGTTCACGTATAAATTCGAATCCCGAAGCAGCCCGCGCGACACGAGCAAATTTTCTATAAATTAAATTACTTTATATTTAAATATATGGCACATAATTATTTGCAATTCATTAGACACTATCGCGTTGTTTATACTCTGACACCCATTGCGGTATCGTTGGCCATGTCTGAGACGATATCAAGAGTAGGTGTCGAGATTTCGGTTGGAGTTGGCGTTGCCAATGGCGCTAATCTTAAGTTTCTTCTCGATGGATCCTTCAGGATATAATCTTTGCCGGGTCTCACGAGTGGTCTACTTCTATGAATCGACGGCTCTAGTCTTAGAATAGAGAATGATTCCATAGGCGTGCCTTGGTTTCGGAAAACAGACTCTGTTGACTTGCTCTGAAGTTCCGTAACGGAGATCTGTGTCCTCTTTAAGTTTGTGCTCGACATGGAGGAGTGAACTGCTGGTGAAACGAGGGCCTCGGGCTCCTGTGAGAAGACGTGTTCGTCGCCTTCATCAAAGGACGTGAATATATCGGAATCAGGTACTGACGGAGCACTGAAGAAGGAATCTCGTAACGATGAGCTGAGGGCGTCAGGACACATGAATGGATCAAGGCACGTGACATCGTTCAAATCACTGCCACTGGTGCAATTCTGAAAGTTATTCACTGAATAAGAGGACGGGAATCTATGATGTTCCGTTACGTTCGATAGAACCTCTTGACTCCTCGAAGACTCCGACCATTTTGAGTCCGATGGCCGTCGGGAATTGTACCTCGTGGATTCGTGTTCTGAGAATATTGGTTCCTGGAGCTTTATTCTCTCTGAATTTTTAAGCAAGGCCTTGGACAATTCTTCTGGATCTACTGGAGAACTGTTGGATAGAAAATCATTGTACCAACCATTGTACAGCTTGTCATTACTGGATAACCGACTGTCACTACAATCCTCAATGTTTAGCAGAACCGATGGTATTATGGGATCAGAGTGTCTTATTGGGCTCTTTAGATTTCGGTTGACAGGTTGTGGTCTTAATGGCTCTATCATTAGATCCGTACAAGTATTTATCGATTGGAAACCATTCGAAGTTTCTTCTTCTTGAAGAGAGTCCAGTGGTAGAGGATCCATCGGACTTGGTGGTTCCGAGTGGATTGTTGGTACCGTTAATGAATCCAGTACTCTGGACGGTTCTAACAATCTAACGCGTGTCATGGGTTCTATAGTGTTTACGGACTCGGAATGCTTCAACGTAACAAAATTCTTTTTGGCTTGAGGTAATCGTTGAATTGGCTCCATTCTTGGTTTCAAATATCGCACATTGCGCACTGGTTCCGAATAACAAAAGTTAGCTAGCTTGTTTGGCGTGATAGTCATGTACTTTGACGACGATGATGATGTTCTCTGTATCGGACTGGATCTTGGAGTTGATCTAATACTTTCGGGTGTTGGCAGAGATGCGATGCTCGTGTTATGAAGTCTCAGATCTAGCTTGGGACTCACGGAATCCGATGTATTGTTTAATTTAACACGAGGCCGTATATGACCGTTCAACTTTCTTTGATTTTCCAGCTGAAGACATTGCATTGCATGTCTGGCCAGACTATGATCGTATCTATTGTGATCTAAATTTTGTACAGAATATCTATGATCACCAGAGGTATTCCTACTCCCAGAAAATACCCTGAGATTGATCTCAGAGGCGTGGCCAGTGGCTGCTTTAATATTAGGATCAGACATGGATGCCAGATTAGAGTTTCTTCTTTGACAGAGTACAGGATTATGGCAAAGATCTTCAGTCAAATCTTTTGTGTCCACGGATGGACTGTCGGCATTAAGTACAGGATCGGACATTGTATTGAGTCGAAGAGGTTTTCTGTTTAACGTTCCATCGCTCTTTAAATTTTGATAGGATATAAATTTGGGGTCATTGAACTTTGGAAAATTTTTACTGGTCAATCGCTTGTGATTGAGCCGTCGCAGATGGCGAATTTTGTTGAACGTCGGGTCCAGCAAGTATTTAAGATTTTTAATCTTGTCTATGTTATGATTAGAATCGATAACGTGATTTCGATCGATTATATACTTAGGATCTAACATCTTGGTCAGGTCGTGAATGTCTTCCTCCACTATATCGCCTTGTGTACCATCGGAGGATGACTGCTGGGCCGTGTCTCTCTCTGGAGATATGTCGGCGTGTTTGCTAGGCATCTCCAAACATCTTCTACTAGCATACAAAGTGTTTTGCTTGGCAGCGAAACAATCTTCAGCCGGATGTCTTCGGCCGTCGTTGCTGTAGTTAACCTCAGCCAGTTCCAAATTTGTATTCGATTCTCTTCGTGTAAGTGAACACCCGTAGCGGCTGGGCGTAACACCAAACACAGCAACAAGATCTTCTGCAATTTTACCAGCAGCGACTCGCATCTCGCCATGATGAAAAGCATAAATCCATGGATTTGCTCCACTGTGGGCAAGAATTGGAAGACCAAGCCAAATAACGGCCCACTCCGAGAGGATATTCGTACCGCAAAAGATGTCCAGCAACATACACGTCTAGAAACAGACAAAAACACGTGTCATATATATACATTCTTAGGAAATTGAAATATAACCTTTTCATACTGATATATTAGAAAGCTTTTCGTTCCAATCAGGTTACCGGTTCAAATTCAAAAACGCTTTATTTGTATAGAGCTTCTGTATAGAAATCAATTCCAGGTTACTCCATCGTAAACTGTGAGCAAATAATAAAACCGAATAGCAAATACAACTCTAATATGGTTTCTACCCTCTTCTTGAAACTTTCTTTATAAAGTATTCATAATTTAGAAGTTCAAACGGATCCATAGAAAAATTAACTGCCGTCTAAAGTCACGTGCCATGCGAAATGCACGTAACCCAACAGAAACTTCTCGAATAAGGGTGAAAAAGTCACACACGCGATCGAATTATTCTCTAGGGAGAATTTTCTACATGTGAATAAACTTCTTGCCGGGTTATTTATTATGTAAATTGCTAGGGTACCCTCGTCTCAAGATATTACACTAAAAAGAACTTCAACTCTCAAACTTCAGGATTCATTCAGAATTATAACGTGGATCAAGAAAGTGTTAAGAAGAACGAAAAGACATCTTGATATTGATTTTCTTTATATGTCGATTAAAATTCTTTCTTCAAATTATTCCATGTCTCTACATATCACATCAAGCAGTAACGTTACACGTGATATACTTTGACTCTACTTTGTGGCAAAACAACATCGCAATGACGTCGCTGTTTATAAACGTTTATGTAAAATGGATTTCTGCTTAAATTCACATGGAGTGCCAATATATTGCGTCTCTCCATATTACACTTCTACCTCGTTGAATTTTTTTTTCACTTGCGCTTCAGTAATTTTCTCCCTGTAACGATTCCTGACAGAAGAATCAACAAAAGAAAGTGCTTTTATTACGGAATATTTGAATGGACATTATTGCACCGTTTTTCGATCTCGTACGACGGAACCGGACAAGGTAGCTTTAAATTCGACAATACGAATTTTTATATGATAAGTATAAAGAAATGTGTTTTCCTTATGTGTATTGTTATCTTTTTATAACAATCGATAGAACAGTTTAACTATCTTTGAATGCCCCTATCATACACTTTTACCCTTAATATCATAAATTTACGTATATCACAGACTGTACTAGCGCACTTATTTTATCGAAAATTTGTGCAAGTTCACGTCATCTTTGCAATATATGTATATGTACACACGCAAACCACCCTGGCTATCGACCAAATGAGTCTCCTCGCAATATATCACACGGTATCTCTTTACACCAAGCTACATTAGACCTTATTAAAAGTTTTCCAAGAGCTGAGATTTCGCGCTGTGATTATCAGTAACGCTTAAACCTTTTCAGTGGCAAGATGAGAATAACTGGAGAGAGTGCAATAACTGACTTTAAGATTTCTTCCTTACGTCTACAGTATCTTCATCCCCGTTGATTCTGGGGCTAAAAAGACTTTTATTATCGATAAATTATTCAAGTCGTCGTATAATATTTAAAAATCATTTTACTTTAATACGATACCATGAGATTGTATTATTTTTATATTTTCTATAATCAGGCTCAATGCCCTCTCTTATCTTCTATCATGTTCCTACCTTTTACGCGATTGTCGTAAATAAATTGCATTTGTCATCATAAACAATGAAAATTATCGTCGTTATGGACATCCTTGGGGAATAAGAATCGTGGCAATATGCAATATTACTCTCCCGACCGTTGCACGACTCTCTTGGGAATTCGGTCTGTTTACGTAGTACAAGCACTAGGTATTCTTGAAAGTAGTTTAAAGAAGAAATAAAAAATATATTTCAGCCCGTATATATCGAAGGAAAATAACCGAAAGAAATGGAAAAATTTTCTCAAAATGTGTTCATACAAATATGACATCTCTTCGGTAGTGCAAAAACCCAGACAGCACATATGTCCGAGAGTCATCTTTAAGATGTCTTTTGGACGTTATGCGTTTCCTGGGAACTCGGCGCCATATTGTTATCCCCTGAAAACTTTTGTAGACCCTACTTTCATAAAACCCTACTTTCTATTAGCCGCGTCGAAAAAACTTATAGTATCTGTCATGCATACATACATACATAATATATATGTTACAGGTGAATCAGAAAATTCTACGATTCCATCACCCCAAGTTTCCAATTTTCGTCGAGTGTCGCAAAAACTGCGGTTGATTGTCATTATCTCTCGTACGAAGGGTTGTCCAAAGGTTAGGAACTAGTTCTGTAGCCAAGTTAAGAAATTGCAGGCCTCACAAGGAGGCTCCTTTGGACAGCTTCTACATAACGAAGATGATACTCACTTGGAACGGAAGCCAGAGTATGAGAAATGCTCCCACGGTGACTGCCAATGTCTGCCCGTAACGCGGAAGCGTCAGTGTCTGCGTTTGATGTCGAAATGACAGCTCGACCGTGTAAATGGCACGTGCATGCGCACGTGCAACCAAGTAGACGTACATATAACAGCCGAGTAGCACGAGTGCACTTGGCGCCCAAACAGCCACTACCAGGAACACCCTGACAGGGGGTGAGACAGCTGCACCGAAACGACAACTTCCGCTGAAGCAGATAAAAGTTCGTTCGCTTTTAGCGACAGGCACTCTAAAGGGTTTGGGCTGCTGAAAGGTAGAACAGATTTAAAGATTATAGTACACGATTTCAGTGGGGTACGAAGGTACGAAGATTTATATATCAGTAATTGTAATACGAATTATATAGATGTTAGATGGACGGTTGATTAATGGAGATCGAGATGGGGCAATTATTGAATTTCGTCATGTCTTTTATTTCAATTATTATAAGTCTGGGAATTATGTATAATTAGATTATCTGTATGATCGATTATACTTATTAGGACGTTATGTAAGTCAGTAGTATATTGGTGCTTTAGGTATTTTTCATTTGTTTCATTATTACGCGGTTCATTTATTTTTATAATTAATTCAAATTCATTTTACTTTCATTTACTCGAATCGCTTGACATTTGCTTCTGAGTGCCTTGACATTGGGCAGTCCCGTCATTTGAACTAATCGTGCCCTTTCACACGGAAGCCAAATCTTTTCCTTTTGCACTTCCGCTTGTCTTATTGATTTTCAATAAATGTAGGAGGGTGTTAGGGCATCTCCTTGTGACCTACGAAAAGGAAGCGGCGATAGATTCAGACTGATTAATTTTTATTACGGTCTTAGTATCTGTCAATGTTCTTAACTTAGAAACGAAGTTACGTCGACGGCCATTGTAGTTAATAATCGATTATAATTTATTTTGGAGGTCATTGCAATTTAATTTCCGTCTAGCTATCGCGAGTGACATCCGAATATTTAATTCAATCCTGTCAAAGGATTTCATCAATTGTTCATAATGATTAATTATTATCGTGTCAAATAGTTAGACACTGGTGTACAATCTCTCTATATGTTTTAATCTCCCCCCCCCCTCTCTGACTCTCCTTCTCTCTGTATATCATTTCTTTCCGTTAGAATATGATTGAATTCACATTTCAGTGCTATCCACTTTTTGTAACTAGTCTAGTAAGTTTTCTCTCGATAATGCGTGTTGGAATGAAACTCTCTCGGTTGATTGGTCTTTTCCGTTCTTCAAGCCAGTAGCGAACTCGAGAGAATATAGGCGGGTAGGAAGTTTTTATAGAATACCTAGATAAGCAGCGAAGTAAAGGAAAAGTAAAAAAAAAGGGTCCGAAAAAAGAGAGGAAAGGAAAAATGGAGTTAAAGATATCTCAGTCTATTCCGTTATTGAAATGTTTTTTTGTAATTTCCAATATTATTCCACTACTAATGCTTAACGTTTAAAAAACTTAAAAATACCCATTTTTTGTATGTTGAACTCCGGTTATTTTTACTCTACCTTATAATATACTATAGTATAAAATGTCGTCTTGTCGAGTTTCCGGTTCTTAGTTTTTTCTACGTGCCACGTGTTACGTTCACCGAAACTAATATTGCCTCGAGACTAAAATTGATTGTTTTTCGTTTCCACGAAAACGGAAAAAGTTATTTCTCGCGAATATAGACGCGAGCCTTGGTACAATAAACGTTTCTGAATAATATTCAAAATTTCTGAAAGACAAACAAAACGCGTTAGCAAATATTATGTATATGCAAGAATTTTGTGATATTACAAGGATATATGCACAACTGTATGAGAAATCAATGCTACGTAATATACGTATAGTGAACTGTTATCCATATTACGGATAAAGAATTTCCATAAAGAAAATCATATATTCATAAAATTTTTCAGATAACGAATATATCAATTGAAATTTAACAAATATTCTGTAATGGCAATAACATACGAATTTTCAGCATGAGTATCGAAAGAGTTTGGTACGAGTGTGATAACAAGTTGCATAAAAAAACAGATTTTAATACAGTAGACAAGTATGTGCGACCAAACTTCTAGGCTAGCTAGGAACTTCATTTTTTTTATCTCCCAATAAAACACATTGAACACGTGGACCATATTATAAGTGTTTCTTAAGAAAAATATGTAATATGGATACAAGCATCGTTGCGAATATTGGCAGTTTATTATTATTAGGAATAAAGCATAAAGCTGTAGTATCTGAAATTGATATACGCCTGTTTGTAAGTACAATACGGAAAATCCAATTTACGCTATAATACATAATGCCAGTTACGTAAAATTCGTCATTATTCCGACGAATCGAAATAAGCCAAATACTCTGCAAAGATACGTCTATATGAAATAAACTAATGACGTCTATACGTGTCCAATATGTCACACGTTATGTAACAATAATATGGAAAAGGTCTGTTTTTTATAGCGTAGACAAGGTTCTCTTAGGCCAAAGGTTACTTATACAGTATTTCGTACCAGTAAATTTCAGGGAAAAAAGGAAAAATATTAAACACGGTATAATACAATTGATAAAATTTCAAATATTTTCACATGGGATTTGTATTGAAATTGTATTACGTAAAGTTTGGCACACTGGTGGAACGTAATGAAGACCTTATAGAAATAATGTCTTGGTAGAAATCTGCCTTTATGAATTTAGTATTTGCTTTGGGTGTATCTCAAGACACGATTTTCAGAATACAGAGTGGTCCATAGTGTAAATAGACTTGAATAATTCTCTTGTTAAGAGACCTTATAGTATGAGAAGGTATTTGTTTTTTAATGAAAATTTGTTTTTCTTATTCTCCGGCTTCCCATATACCTTTATTATTCTCTTAACTTTCTTCTTTATGATACAAGAATATGGTAGCTCTCTGGTAATGATTTACGATTATCTATAAAGTCTCATATGTCGTCCCCATATATTTATATATATACATATACACACACACTGAATTCTTGCACTACCAAGATACGTACGTATAGTAAAAACAAGATGGCTGTGAGCAGTTTCTGACTTTTACTACGTGGTAATAAGACGTGGCAAAGTGTCGGAAAATTCTTTTGTAACGTTCGTTCTTTGCCTTTTCCCTCTTTTATTTTCGTTCTCTTCGTTCGGCTCATCCGTTATTAAATTTGTTCAGTTATCACGGGCGTCGGGAATAACGTAAATAAAAGACTTGAAAGGACGCGAAGACGCGAGAAACAGGATGCAAGGATTGTCTGATGCTAATATATATTCGAAGAGGCGTATTCACGTAAGACGAATGCGAAATGGTATCATTTCGACCCACTTTTCCTTTTGTCACGTCTTGTTATTTCTTCCTGAAAAACTCGACAGGGACACGAGGTAAGCAGAGTCCAAATTCACGATTTTTTATAAAGGGAAAATTTCATTTGCTTCAGGCGTCATACCGATAACTGCGAATACGAATTAACTGGGAGGTTTCTGACTTCATTTTACTATGCATTGTTAAAAATCTTAACAATACGTTTGGTTTGGACGCCTCGAGGCTATAGAATGAAATTTTTTCCGAGTTCGTGCTATACTGATATTCTTTGAATTCCCTAGAATAGCCGCGAGGGACCTGTGCTCAACGTACAAAAGGTCCTGAACCGTGACTCTTGATAATAATTGAAAATTGAAATTGTAAAGAATATTATTCAGTGGGACAACTAGAAAAGTCATCCTGTATGTATTTCAGGCACGTATATGTACATACATGTATACTAGGATGGTTGTTAAATAGTGTCTGATCGAATTTGAATCGTGCCGCCCCCAAATCGTTTCCAAATAAATTTTAAAAAATCTTTGATTTCTTGTAGATTTTTTTTACATTTACCTTTTTCCCGCGAGGGTTGAAGTTTTCCATTATTGTCCAAGTTTCAAATTTTTAGACCGATAATTAGTCCCAATATAAAATAATTGACTGTAAAGACCTGAAAACTCCATGTATTTTAAATGGAAAACTTCAACCCTCGTACGGGGAAAAGTTAAATATTTTTAAAAATCTGCAAAAATTCAGGGATTATTTTTTATTTATATGGAAACGATGTGGGGGGCGGCACGATCGAAATTTGCTCAGATAATATTTAAGAACCACCCTAATGTATACAGGGTGAGTTTCCCTAGGGTCCGAATCAAGGAGGAGCCTCCGTATGTATTGAACGCGATATTCCCTATCAGATTAGTCCCACCATCCGGTTAAAGTGGGATTGACACTTACATGCTTACAATATTATTCACCGCCGAGAGGAAATATCTATGGTGTTTTTGATATGGTATTATAAACATGTGAAGGTATTGAAGCGCACGTTAGTTTTTTTTATTCGAATAGTTCACCCCGTTCTCTGTCGATAATCGACAATGACTTCTTATCAGTGGTTCACTCACATATTCATTGGCGTTTGTCGCGTGCCAATCTTACCGCAGGGTGACTCACCCTGTATATAAAAATTTTCACTCTTGAGCTTGTATGAATTTCAAGAGATTTATTCAGATCAAGAGATACTTGCATTAACAATTTCAAAAAAAAATCCTGTAACCGTTACACTATAAGCTTTGCTACGATATAGCATATTGCAATTTGATCTTGTTACTTTTGAATTCGGATGTTCACATTTTCATTTCCATATGTCTTACGGGAGCACCTTATACATACAGAATAAATGTACTGTCATATTTACTTAACTTTATATTTATCGTTGCCTGGTTAAGCAATCCCTGTAAAATGATCCGGGATAAAAATACTTTGCAATAATAGAAATTCGTCGTCCTTTCCATTTACCTCGTTTTCCTTCCATTTCATATCAAATCCGCCTAGCAGTCAAGCTACTGGGATTCTTTATAATTGGTTACGACTGTATCCTTAGGGGATTCCCCGTCTTGTGTGCTCATGAGGTATCATCTTAACTCTTTCGACTGAAATAACAAGCTAGACTCCTAGGATGTATGGCAGCAAGTATGAGAAAAGTATAGGCCAAAAGGTAATTCTTTCGTTATTTAGAAAGAGCTTTTAATTACTCTTTGAATTTGGTTCTTCAACGGTTCTTCAGTGAAAAAGATCGAAATGCACCAGGCATAAGAACGTCGTCGGAAGTCCAATGGAGTCCACGCGAAGTATCGATAAACTTTTTTCCCGAGCAAAGAGGCTGAAAAGGGAATACCGAGCGCGAGATCAAACTCATTAGTTACGTTTACAAAGAACCAATCACGATCTCTTGTAATTTTACTTGATTCAGATGCCGTGAAAAGTAAGCAAACTCGAGAAAAGAAGCTGTTCAAGTACGCAACGGAATGCTTTACGTTACATTGATTTGATTTTCAAGGGGGTTGTGGACCTTCGTTCAATCGTTTGTTTATGAAAGGATAAGAATGTAATTAATTCGGGATGAACAAAATGTAAACCAAGGATAATACGAGGTTGAGTATTTCCAGAAATCAATTTCGCAGCAACAGTATCCATAGCTTTGCCTTAATGTAAATCTTATGAAATTAATAATTATTCAGTATTTACGTTTTATATGTTTTTGCAAAAGCAAGTCATGCAAATTTTCCGAAAAATTACTTTACACGCATTTACTTTACATACGGAAACTCTCGAAGGATTTATTTTTGGCAATTTTTGAAATTCGTGGGAAATTTTTTTTTTCTATCCCGAACAAAGTCTCCCTCACATTTCTTTGTATGAATGCTGAAAGGGTGTTTCAGTATGGCGACGTAATCGTGACGCATTGACGCGAACACGCGCTTCTATTTACACATGGAGCCACGCTTCGATGGTGACTTTGATGTTTAAAGTGCAGCACCGTCGGGTAGTCGGTTTAAATTCCGCGGAATCGTATTATCGAACCGTATTCTTCAACCGTATGTTTGAGAAACGTGACGGCAAACTGATACGGCTCCACCAATTTCCGGTTACTTCCTAAGTCTCTTAAGACCATTATTTGTCAATCTGGATTTGTTTGCCAATCGGCTTTCTCAGTTATATTGGTATACAATTAAATAAAAATGAAGTTACTAAGAGGAAGTGATTCTGATCTCCCTAATCTCAAAACTTAATCAATCACTTGAAGCTCAAACTAAAGTTCCGAAAGTAGCTGGATCCACAGTTTTCAATCGTTCGAACTTAACACTAGAAATTAACAAAATGTATAAGAATATACATTAAGAATGTCAAGCACGGTACATTATAAGTCAAATTTTCTTCAAGTTTTTCTCTACGTTATCACTGTTTCGACTTTTTAAAGATTTGCCCAAGAAACAAATTCATCCGTTCGTTTATTCGACACGAGATAGCGATGAAAGATAACAATTTTTTTTGTCATATCCATACCTGTGCGGTTGCGTAATCCCCATTATCTGTGCGTAGATCAAAGGTGAAAGTCCTACGGCGATGGCGTATATCCAAAAAACAGCAATGTACTTCTCTACACTGCTGTGGGTAATTATATTCTTGTAACGCAACGGTTGCGCAAGGGACGTCAGTCTGTCAACAGCAATGGCTACTGTCACAAGGACGCTCACGCTACAGAGAGCGATTACAATGCAGTAGGGTGCGATGCACAAGGTCGAGACGCCGTTCTCAGGCAACCCCGAGAGTTCGAGATGCATTCCAAAAGGCATAAAGACCCCAACCTGTTGAGCGGAAAAATTTTCTTTTATTTCACCAGCAATAGAAAACTCCTCCTTATAGGTACAAGGGGATCGTGACCATGCAAACTCACCCCAAAGTCACTAATAGCCAGGGACGCTAGTAGACAATTCGAAGCTGTTCTCAACCTCTTGTATCTGTAGAATGCTGCGAGTATTATGGAGTTTCCGCTTACGGTAACTGGCGATAGAATGAAGACTATGGAAACTGCCAATACCACTGATACTGGACTCACTTCCAATCTTGTATCCACTCTCGTCACTGTCGGTATCAGGCTGGTAGTGAAATCCCCCACAACTGAGGGCGACAGCGCTTTCGTAGCCAGAGTAGACATGATCTTTGAACACCGACGTTTTTACTATTTTTAGTACTCTGCCGATGCCACTTTAACACTCTCGTATTCAGGTTATGTTTTGTTCGTGAGCTAGACGTCCGTAACGTGATATTGCCCCTATCATAGTTTCAATTTTCAGCCCTCGAGCTCACCGAACACGTAGAATTTTTTAAAATAAATTTTCTTTTGCACGCCGAAAGAATCCCGATGACTTCTCGGGCGAGACAGATTCGTCGGGTCTGAAAAAAAAAAAAACAATAAGAGAAATTAATCCGAGTCTTGTCATTTTATATATGCAGGAGGTGGGCTGATTAATAATTTTGATACCTCGAGATCAAGTATTTTGTATTATTCACAAATGGAAGGGATAAACGGGGAGAGTGGCACTGGCTTTACGAGTTGTTTACGGAATTAATTTCAAGAAGATGAGTAAAATTTCAATTAAAACTTCAACCAAGTTCACGAACTCGCCGGATCCTCTCTAATGTCCCGTTGTATTCTCAGCAATTATTTTCATAATAAGGCTGATGCTGTTACGGCCAAATGTCGCTTAATCGCGTCTTCGCATTGTGGTTGGTAAGACGAGGCAAGATGCACGAGAACCGTCCTACTCTACTTAAGTAATTAGTTGTTTCTGGCAGAGACGTTTTAAATTTTTTTTTTTAGTACGTCTGTCTCCAAGTATAAACTTCGTCAACAAGTGACGGTCCGATGGCAAATTTTTAACAGCTTAATTTTCTATTTCGTAACAATGAAAATTTAGTGACGTTATAGATGGATAAAAAAAATATAAAAATAATAACCCATCTCGTATACCAAAATAATAAATTACAGAATTCTTGAAATCCACACGGTTGTCCATATAATTATTTTCTACGTACCCTTTAATTTTAATCAGGAAACGTAATTCTGAAGACACACTGTAAACCGTCTCGCTCATGTAGTTGATATTGAGTCGGTTCCTCGAATAACACAAGTTGACAGAAAAAAGAAATCTGGTTCTTCCTTTCCAGATAATCGTTGACGCGATGAAAAATCGTAGACTGAAACGCAAGACGTCGTGACGTCGAGGAGGACGCCGGAAACTACTTAATTGGGTTGAGTTACAGCCTTGGCCGCATTCTTCTTTTCCTCGTCATTACTGCTCCCTGCATTTGCCCTGGACGTTTCTTATTTTCGCAAAGTCTTCGACGCTTCTTGCATTCTGAAACAACTGACACGAGATAGACCGTTAGTTAAATATCGATATCCATTATCAACATTGTTATCAAAGACTACTGATTATCCCATTCAATTCGGTCATTCTTCAAGACCCACATTTAAATTCCTAACGACACACGCAAGGTGCGCATGTGTGAATAATAATTACGAAAAAACCCCCCAGAGAGTAAAGCTATTAGCCGATAGTGTTGCGAATCGAAAGAATTTAATTTACACCCCGTTTGTCACTCGAGTAAATAGTCTTGACGGGTTGTAAGTAAAGCGAGGTTAATCCGAACTCTGCTATAGGGCTGAAAAGACCAGCTCCGCATTCCGAGCATGTTCCCGCGGAAGGACTGTGCGTTTCCCACGTGCGAAACGTCAGTCAAAGGATTGTAGGTTTTTCTTTTCGTCTCTGATATAACAAAATTAATACGGGCTCAAAACCTGCAGTGCTCTTGCGTACGCGCCCTAACGATTACGTAAATTCTTGTACGTTAAACCCGGTAGTCGAAAGCTTCCGAAAAAAGTTCACCTCCGGACAGCTGACTTTAAAAATTTTGAATTCGTGCGAATACATGCGAAACGAATGGAGACGCGACGGGAAAATAATTTCCTCCCATGAATTTCCACGTTGAATTCCTGCTCTCGGGCTCGTTTACATTCACGGTCGAACTACGTAAGGAAGAAAGTAAAAAAAAAAAAAAATAAAAAAAAAAATTACTTCATCGGCTGCATTTTATTTCTTTTGCAAATTTCCCTTACGCAAGATAACTTCCCGCTGTTTGCACAATAGGTATTACAGCATCGTGTACACTTCTCGCACAACGGCCACATCCGAGGTAGGGAGGACATTTTCTTTCCAGAAACCAGACACAGTATCCTGCCCTACTTTTATCTTGTTTATCCTTGTCTGTCTTTCTCATTAAATTCTTACATCTTACTCCCTCTGTCCCACCCTGTCTTTTTCTCCCTCTTATCCGTAGTCTGTCTCACGGTATAGATTGTAGTTAACGGCAGAAGGTGAGCTCTCCGCTTTTAGTTTTTACGATACGACCTACAGTCGCGGAGAATCCATAGGGAATGGAACAGCTAACTACACGCTAGACTGACATTATCAACAGCGATGTATTGTCGTAACGATTATCATTAGTGTCGACCACTTCTTAAAGCCTCTTGAAGAAACCACTACGTGTCTAGCCAAGAGCTTTCGCATATTACGTAGCATGAGTATATAGTATATTGTATATATACATATACACACCATATGTACAAGTATAATTTGACAAATTTAATTTGCCACGGGGCTCGATTATTAATCAATGTACAGGCTATATTGCTGCTCACGTATGAACAGTTATAACCTGGTAGTACCTATTCCCGTTCTCTGGGGTATGGAGCAGAAGACGCCCTACGGCAATTGTTTGGGTACCCCTTGAATTTGTTATCCGCACAGTTGCCACGTTCCCATATTTGCAAAAACTTGGCAAAACATACAGTCAGGTACGTGGTGGTTACTTATTATTCATGTTGACGCTATACATATGTATACCAGTCGAAAAAATTTGTTTAATCAAAGAACGATCATAAAGTTTATAGCACGAATTCTGTCTCGCGCTTCGCGATAGATTTTCGGCCGATATTTCTCTATAAACAAAGGACAACAGCTGTCAGACGTCTCAGAGAGGAGAAAAAGAGCGAGAAAAAATTGCAGATTGCTTTGCCTTTGAGTAAATTTTGTATATTCACTAGCGTACGAATGCTTTGAATCTGATATTTATTTATTGGAGCCCCTGTATATTTATTCTCAGAATTTATATTTACGATATGTATATATACATACCTTCAGCTGTTTCTTTTCCGAAACTGTAAGTGATCAGGATGCCAAATCAAATTTAAAGTGTTTCCCGCGCAATTCCATTAAATTCAGTTTCCAAGCCGTTTGCGGCGTCGTGTTCAGCCTTCCGTCGCAAACACGCCCTATACTCACATAGCTGGGGCACGTTCAGAATGCCCGGCTGAGCGACTTTGTTCTTTTTCTAACCTAATCTTACGACGTAGTTAGGACAGGGATGAAAGTCGTCTGTATGGGCATTCTGGAACCTACCCACCTCTACAGTTTTACAGGGTAGAGAAAGGATAGGAGTTTCAAAAGAATCGAGACTACCACTGATAACAATAATAGGGGCGCGTAACAGCGCCACACGTTCCGTAAATTTCCGCCAGAGGGACGATCGGTTGTCAAACGATATTCGATGGTAACAGTTACCGAAGCACGATCAGTCTTCTTCTATTATCCCTGCCTCTAAATAGTTCAAGGGTAGCCGAGCGTAAAGTTCAGGAAAAAGTAATGAAAGCTTTCAGTGTAACAGCTTTCAAACGTTTTTTTTTTTTTTTTTTTTTTCGTCAGTGGCTGAGAAGTTGGACGCTAAGTTTTCTAATTTTGACGCATCCTGATATACAACAGCCAACGTTACGAGAGGAGGAACGATGATAATTGAGGGGGATTCAAAATTCTCATTAAATAACTTTCGACAATGACATTTCGTCGTTTGCTTATCTAAAAGCGATACGACGTTACATAGAGTCAAGGTATGACATTTTTATGTTATAACTAAATTATAGGGGGTGGCGTTTTAATGAAAATTAAACCGTACAAGTTTTACTCTGCTCGTACCACAGCGGATACTATTTGTGGTTCGATTATGAATAGGGCCGGAAAGCGTTTTGCCTCAGACTTCAGTACTGTATATCTCCCAAAAAACACTTACGTATAAAAAACTACGCCAAGTACAGGAGTGCTGCATAATTAAATACGGGAAGGAATCGCAATGTAAAAGAATGGCGAAAAGGTTATAGGAAATTTTGAAAATATAATTAAAATGATGGGCCAGTGCTAGATCATATAATAGGAGAACATGTAGTGACTTATGTACTTGGCCTCAATAATATGATATCAATACTTTTTATTAGAGAAATTCACAGCATTCCTGTACTTGGCGTAATTTTTTACACGTAAGTGTTTTTTGGGAGATGTTTTATATAGAGTGACCTAGTTTTTCTATGGTCTTAACTATGCTCGATTGCCTCTAATCAAGTTCACAGAATCCGTGGCATCTGGTTATACCAAAACGAGTTAAAAGTTTTCTCCTACTTATTCACAGCCTTAATATCCGTAAATCCCATGTAAACACGAGGACTCTAAGTGCGATAAAAATTTCAGTATAATCTCTAGCAGCAGAGTGGGAAAGGGATATATGAAGTCTGCTGCATTAATGGACACCTGAGGTATAATATCAGCCAAGGGTGACCTGGTCTTGGTATCAAATGATCCCCACGGTATAAATTTTCGTGATATCAGTCATCTTACAAGCCGCGGAATTTGCATATCGAAATACCATTATCGATCGAGTTGATCCGATTGGTCGGAAAATTAATGACGTAATGTAATTTTAGATCGACATGAGCTTGAAAATCCTTAAATACTTCAAATTTCGATATCCTCCACACACTTACGTTTACATGCCACGTAATATTATCGCGCAGGTAAAAATCCTCGATCGATTGAATGTGACGTGATAAATTTCATATTCAGCGAGGTCAAAGTTGACGAAAAAAATACTATCGATGAGAAAAGTCGAAGCGTAAGATGCGTAGGATTGTTAAACGATACTTGGACTCGATACATGACGACAGAATGTCGAACCGGGCTATACTTAGAACAATGATACTTCTATTTAGAATTCCTTCTGTTTCAGGCGTCTGCGACAATAATGTTTTTTGCAGGTGGGCGTCCACTTTCCGTGACGGATACGGCAACAGCCTTGGAATACGAATTGGTATGTTTTTCTTAAAGAACTTTACGCACTGCAGTCAACCCCTATCGTGGCATCCCCCACTCTGCCGAGATGAAGATTCGTGACCACGTTGGAATATAGATGACACCGTGCACAGGGACCCATGGCAAAGCGTGTAAATGTAAATGAACGGACGGATCCCCAACCTGACGAAACGAGAAGGGTCTGCCAATTTGAATTATTTCGTACTTGATTCCAAGTTTCGCATAACGGGACAAGGGATTGGAAATTTGAATTTCAATGAGGGTAATAATTTTTTTTTTCCTTTCTTTTTCGCGCCCCGTTCCCCAACCCTGCGGGTAGTATTAGGTATATACCCGGAACGCTATTCTGCTTGGAGGTCATTCAACACACGTCGTAAATTGTGACATCGTATTGGGGTGAAACGGGGTGGAAGATATTCTGGTACTAGGACAAATAAGGGTGTATGCGAACCCCGTGCTTCTTGAATCACGTCATACGTATCAATGTATACCGATTGGTGAGATGAATATTCATATCAACTGATGCATTGTTAATTAATTCACCCTTACCATGTAAATACGTAACCAGGTGATTCTCTAATTCAATTCGACCGAAATTCTCGTTACTGCCATTTCAATTTTTCACGGTTAACCACCAAGCGTACAGAGTACTCTGTGCGACTTCATTTCCCGCATGAACACTTTCGGTATCGTTTTTCTTGAAAAGAGGTAAACTCAAGAAATGAGAGCGAGACTCTGATAAGGTTGTGTATGTGGAGCACAGATTTTCAAGAAATAATAATCCCCTGCGCTTTTCCGTAAACGAGCCAACGGCGACAGCTCAAGTCATAAAAAGTCTCAAAAGTTTCTTTTAAAGTTTTTCACTTCAATTCGATACTTTGTCTAAAGTCACGGTAGAAATACGATAAAAAATAACGTGGCGTATGAAGTGTAATCGTACTTTCGTGTGCTCTGATCATTCGTATAGAGACCAGTCACGTAATACATAGTAGTGATGCAAAAATTTTCATATTCACTGTATATCAAGTTTTCAGTATAACCTCACCCGGTATAGTTATAAGTTTAAGAAAAAATTATTTCGCTCTCTATAAAATCTCCATAAAATCGTCTGTTATTATATGGCGAACGTTTTCGTTGTTCTGTACTCGAATTTTGTCGTGCAAAGGCTCGTACATCCTAAAGACTTTCTTTAGGAGAAGTCACGAAAATGGCTGTAGGAAATATTATCTGAACGAGGACTGTTGACTCAAAAAAGGGACTAGAAGGCTGTCAGGATGAGATTTCAGGTTGAGATATACGTGTGATCGATCGACTTGATACCAACGAAATTGGATACTGATATGTTGCATGAAGAGTTTCTGCTAATGGTAACAAGGATATTTCTCTAATGCACGTCCCATCTATAAGCAATTAAGTGAATATGAGGATGTCCTCAAGGTGGATGATTGACTTCATATTAATATTATATATATATACATAGTATATTTACGTACGTATATATATGTTTATAAAGAGGAGGTGGGTGTGGGAAGCAGTCTAGTTGCATTAAAGTCTTATCACTAATCGTCTTTAATGACAATAGCATAGCCAATGCTTACGTTAAATGTGACTTAAGATTTAGAGGGTCGGGTTAATGAGTTGAGCCTAGGGGTTGAATCTCTCTACTTAACATCCCCTTAGAATTACGTATCAAGAACCTCTCACCGTGGTTCTTTGAGATTTTCAAGGAACCTGTCAGATATCATTTGTCCCACGCGTAGCTGCTTCTGACGCATTTCAACATCCTTTCAGATGTCACTCAAATAATTTTCCCTTAAATTCCCGTAAGAAGTATCATTCTAGAATTTCACGAAGCTTGTTTGTATACTCCATAAAATTTATGTATGTACATATGTACAGGTATGAAATATAGCTAATATTTTCCCTTGGACATTGCTACCAGTAATTTACTGTTCAAATTAAATTTTAACAGTCCTAAATCAATTTACGACTCCTACCCCTAACTCTCGCTTTCCCTATCAAATGTACTGTTAACCAATAACCACCCAGATTCAAGGTATAATTGTGATTGCGTATTAGCTAAAGGTACCTTTAGTCTCGAGAAACGCTATAACAGAGGCATGTGAGTACGAACCTATCTTTAGTGTTTTATCGCGAATTTAATGGCAATGTAAAAAAAAAATGCTGACATACCATCCCAAAGTCCTCTTAACGCACAGAGAGAAAAGAAAAAGTAGAAAAGAGAATGTAACAACCCCAAATTTTTTTTAGATTGAAAGATATATATATTTATATCTTTCTTTTCTTTTTCAATACGAAAGGCGGCTAGACAATTATTAATGTCATCAGTCACTGTACCGCGTCTCTCAAGGACAATTCAAATTCATATAAAGCTACGCCCGTTACCCTGTGGGTGATATATATTCATAAGTCCCACGGATAACACGGGCAACCAGCGTATGGGCTAATGACACGTAATTATTCAACGCTACTGAAAACTGGCCACGTGACCGCTCACCAAGGAGATGACTGAAATACGTAGGCGTTATTAATGACTCTGGTAACGGTACGTGTAATTAGATTAAACATGACTTGGTCATAAGTGCGACATTCGACGAAGTCTAATATAAATTAACATTACCCAAGTCCTCGTGTTCTTTTCTGCTTCGTCAAATCATTAGGATCCGAAGTGCAATTGCTGTGGGCTATTGGTGGAGCTGGTATAAAAGCTTGAATAACATATTCGAGGCGATTCATGTCACTTCAGCCAGTAAAAACAAAATTCCACAAATAATTTTGTTATCAACGATATTTTTATGGTTAATCAAAAATGGCTATCAACGAGAAAAAACGTAAGAAACTTTTTTTGAAAATGTTGACACTCGGTGAATATTTATCAATAAAGTAACTCGATTTTTCAAGATTATTTGTGGAATTTTTTTTTTATATTTATTTATTTGGACATACGTGTGGCACGTCTCTCGTCTTGATATCAATTGTTCAACCACTTACGTAGTACGGAGTAGACACAGGTCGTGGACCATAATTGAAACCGTAATGGCCAAGTTGGTTCAATCTCCTGATTTCTACCGTGCAACCTTGTTACGTAATTTCTGATGGACCAGACTGATTTTACTTGGTTCGTCAAAATTTCGAGAATCTTGATTAGCCGAGAGTTTCTGGTAACAAGTAACGAGGTTACAATTAGTAATCGAGTATCGTGTACAGGGATGCCTCTGTAAGGATCGATGCTCGGTGGTGTATACAGTAATAGCACGCTCATTATACGTATACAGTAATATTTAATTATTACTTGATGCTTGTTGAAAAAATAATTGTAAACTTCGATATAGTATAAACCAGCTGAGTTAGTCGTCCTAAGCCGTGAGATATAATCATCTTAGGATAGGAGCCATTCGATGCCTTGGATCAAAATCCATGAGGCATTAAGGGCCTGGAAATTTGACGCGAAAAGGTTAAGTCAAGGCGGCAGTTCTTATATTGGTTTATAAATGACATAGACTTAAGAGCATATAACTTTCGAGGTAACGTCTTATGCATACGCCGTGAGATGATGTCATGAAATTTTTCACTTTGCCGTAATGACTTTTTCTTTACGTTTTGATTACGTTGAGCGAGTAATGAAATTACAGTTAGAAATACAATATTGATTATCATATTCGATGTGTACGATAACGATGGAATATCGAAATTAAGATAAAGGTTTTTGCCATACGCTAACCTTTTTTTCCGAATTGTCCGGAATCTTAATAAAAATGTGTTAAAGATTTTTGAGGCTTTTAAATGTCTCTTGTGAAATTTCGTGAATATCAAAGAATCTTTAAGGGAAGGCGTATCCTTGCATACAGGTATATATGTATGTATGTATATATGTATATTTTTTAATAATGCGGAAAATTGTAATTATGAAGATGAAAGGTTTATGGAAACGAAGATATCTTTTTGTTCGCGTAAATATTCTCGGGTTATAAAGCTTCCGGCTATCCTTGAAAATTTATATTCATTAAACGTAAATTCCGTCGTATAAATCAATACTACTACTAATGAATTTTAAGTATCACGTAGGGACGTAGGGTAAAGGGCCTATTTTGAATCAGATTTTAATTCGGATAAAAGAATGGCAAATTTCTCTCAAGCCGATTCCATTGTTTAGATGGATATTTTTTTTCGTCATTATTCTTAATCATCCTTGTAGAAAAATATGGTAAAAAGAAAAAAGATCTACGGACGATGCAGTCGGTTTGCGAGGCATTTGACACTTTTTAATTCAAATTAAAAGCTAATCCGAAATAGACACTTTACCTTACACTGAGGCAAAAATACTGTTTGATTGAGTGAATCAATGTTCACGGGTAGCAGAAAGAAAAATGTTTATTTAATACAACAAAACGTTTGATTACCCCAAATATATTTTAATCCATTCGCCTGAATATTCGTTAAAGGAATAAAAAATTGGGTTGGACTAAGTAAAAATTTGATTCGTCGCTCCTAAGCGCTAATTTAGTAAATTTAACAGTATTTCTTCTTTTCAGTGGATGTTAATATAATAATATTATATACAATATAATATAAAAAGGCTTGAAGTTCTTATTACAAAGATACGACGTAATATTCCCTAAATCTCAATTAACTTAACCAAAAGTTAACCTTTTTACCAGTATTTCAAAAAAAAATTTTGCACAAAAAATAGCATTTACATCAGCATTTTCATCGACGACGAGCATACTTGCCGCATTGAAATTAATTTCCGAAAAATAATTTTCGACCAACTTCCAATATAAAATTCATGACGAATCTTCCTTGCCTAAATTTTCTCATAAAAAATTCACGGAAAAAACTTTTTTTCTTTCATTAAAAAGAGGCAGTCTGAACACTCGTTGATGTGCCTCAGCGATCTTATCCACCCGTCCCATTATTATCACCTCCCAAATACTTTTTTTCTTTTTAAGTGAAAAATAAGTGAAAACGTTACGTTAAAACTACGCTGTATACCTAACCGTCTGGAATTTACGGTTTGCTAAAAATTTATCACAATTTTCGCAAACTTTGAAATACCTCCGTTCGTCCACGAATACACGTAGCAATACATCTTGCCGTTATCTGCGACGGAAACAACTTTATCCCGTCTTAGAAATGTCACTCAATCAATATCAACGTGTTCCCGTATGTATCTGATTAAAAAAATATATATACGACGTACATACGGCTAAAGTAAAATCCGTCTAGATCTATTAAATCGCTTCTATTGGATCCTCGTTTTCAATGAAGTTGCAAGTTATAACGTCCTAAAAGCGCATCTCTTTTTTCCCACTAGAAAAGATACCCAGATTGTGACGCAGCAAACCAATCTCACATTTCAGGATAATCCAGAAAGCCTTTCGCAGTTCTGATAAAACTCGTGTACGTAGAATAAGAGTGAGTAGCAAGAAAAAAGATGTTTGAAAGTGCAATAAAACGATTAGAAATAAAGAATAGCCTTGTATCGTACAAAAGAAAAGAAAAAGGAAGCAATTTTTTTTTTTTTTTCGTATGGAATTATCGTAAACAAAAAAATTATTTTTCAACAACACCCTAGAGAATAAATTAGAACACTGCTTATATTACCTCGTTAAATTTTACGATCAATGATCCAATTACAAGACAAATGATTTCATAGAAAAATATTCACTGTTTTGTGGAAAACGAGAAAAATTAATTTATTTATATAGAATACATATTATATCCCACATGCCTACCGTATATCCACCAAAATTCGACGGTGTAACAAATTTCCCAAGTGTATCCGGCGGAACGAACCGCAAGCTGCTAAACTGAATTCGAGTCTACCGTCCATTGAACCCTTAACTGGCTGACCGAAATTCGCTTAAGAGGCAAGCCCCCCTATCTGGGATGACGTGCAAGAGTCCTCTGTCAGCTAAAGGGTTAATTCGAAAGTATTTTTTTTTTTTTTCAAAACTTTATATAACAACTGTCAATATTCGTTAAACGTAAAACGCTTCGTTGCCATGGTAACGCGAAGGGATAGACGCGAGCAAAAGTTGTCTGACAAACCTCGGCTTTTGGTTGAGAAGCGTTGGAGCAAAGTGATGAATGTAGCCAGTGTAAAAGCGAGGGAGCACAAGGTTTTTGAATAATGCACGTGCTTTAAATAATTATTAGAATTCGTCGAGCCGCCATTGCACATTAAGATTTCATATACTTATTCGTAAGCTGCATACTGTACGCTCTAAGGTAAAGTGAAATATCTACGTTCTCGGTATAAAGTTTCTACAGTGCGAAGGACCATTCTCTTAATGAAACATCCGCCTCTCGTAAGCCGAGACAGACAAATGATTCGTTCAAAGTGGAAGCAATTCCCTCTTTCGCATTAATATTCCCCATGAATTTTCTTCCAACTCCATGAATCAAAGACGCTAACCCGATTGGCCATTTGCTTTCCGTACGAATCGCTAAGAATCCTTCAGGCCTTAATTACCAAAAAAGTCACGCACCAAACACAATTTCGTAACCTCAGTTAATACGTACAAAGTACAAAATAAAGTATACTCTGTTAATGAATGACTGTAACGAAACGTATGGCAGGTATACGCAGTAATATATAGTCCTGTAGGTACGTTAATTTCATCCTCGTAAAAACCCTCATTGATGAAACTCCCTGCCGATAAAAAATGACTATAAACACTTAGAACACGTACGAGTTCACGTGGTACTAAAAAGATCCAACCACGCAAATTCGAAGACTTTAACCGCATTTAAATTATTGTAGGTGAGAAAATAAATTTTCGCGAACTCCATACGATAACGCTAAATATTCTCAGTGACTCTGGGCTTGTATATTGGAGTGAATAACTGGCTTCAGGACGTTGCACTAAGAATTCGAGGGTCACCCGCATTTCAATAACCTTCGTTAAACATTGATTTCTGATAAGGACTGAATTAGTTATCAGAACAATGAACTTCTAATTATAATTAGAGTCTGTGCTTTGTGCACTACAATCCCCCGAGTGCGTTTGAGGTTACGTCTACCGTGGCGTAAAGTGTAATAATCCTATAGGTTAATTCACATGATATTTTTGTGCTTTTGATTATATGGAACTTTATGGTGTAGCGTACGAGTGGAACGTACGTCGAGGGGGTGTTATTTATTATTTTACGATTCAAGATACTAAAAACATTAAATTTATCGCGTAGAAGAAGAAACCAGAAGCGAATACGAGTAGGAGCCAATGGCAAATTGTTCCATCTATCTCGTAGTCGTAACGGAGACTTTCCTCGGCACGTGGAGACAGAGTGACGCCGAGCGTCGCGACGCTAGCCTTGAACCTTATCCGTGTGCGCCTTCAGTCTTGCCACAGCTTTCTAGATTCCCCTCAAGGCCACGGTCAGCATACAGAATTATCAGAGACCGTACCAATCGTTTCATTGATTATCAATAGAATTTTTTTAAACATTTTATCAATCACAATTCAATCTCTTATTGATATCGTATCGATTTATTTTATTTCGCTGACGTTCGCCCTTAAATCGACAAATCTAGATACCGTTATACCGTGAATTTTGCCGTGCTACGTAGATCAAGCTGTAACTAATAATTGTCCCTTTTAATTAATTACTATCTGCACTAATCTTTAATGAGTAATCACCATTCGTTTTATATATTTGTCCTTTAATCAACGAGAGATAAAATTAACGAGTTTACATCAAATGGTACTTCAAGCTACCCCTGTGTGGTATGAGACGATTATATTTTTCAAAATTTCTATAAGTCCATGCTCTTCAATTCAGGATTGCAAATTGTATCCGGATATCTACAGGATGACCTGCAAGTGCAAATCGTTGGCTGATTGCCCGTTGCACTTGACCCTGCACTTGCACATGACCCCGCTTCGACATTGCGGAACCTTGCTCACGCTCGATTCCTCTCTCGATATAGATATATACGTGTATAATATATACGTAGTATCATATAGTAGTATATATGTATATACAGATCAGTGCAATTGCATATCAAGATATGCAGCTTACTTCTATATGCATGTAGAAGATACGTGCATTGTGTAGTTGCATAAAAATAACTTTGATCGGATGCATTTCGAATGGGTAAATTTACGGTTGAAAAAGATTTGTATTTGCAACGTGTTTTCCTGTTTGTATATATATACACAGACAATCGCGTGCTAAGTAGATTATATCTTTGGTACGTGTTGTCAAATGAGTATATCGCTCGAAGATTTTACTGCTTATCGTATTTGATATACGGGGCAGTTACCACTGACTGGTTATCGATCGTTTTCAAAGTTCGAGGTGAGTTCAAATGACGTAAAGTTTCCGAAAGCTCGATGAGGACCTTCGATGGGAGTTACGAAATTTTCGATAAGACAAGTTAATGGCGTTTCTCACTTTTTATGAAAGCTATTATACTGCAGATGGCCATTATTCGATATATTTCTAATAATCATAAGTGAAATCATAGCAGTAACAAAGTGACCGCTGCGAATTTCTATCAAAACTTTTTCAGCCAATTTCTCGTATTCCATAATTCACTTTTGATATTATAATGCGAAACGATAAATGCGATTTCAGAAAATTGCTAAAATAATTATCCAATTTATGGGCGTATAATTGAAAAGCTGTAATGCATTTACGATTTCAGTCCGTCTTCCGAAGAAAGCGAACGAATAAAGTAAAACCTGTGGAAATATCGTTGATATTTCTCGACGGTGTTGCGAGTGACTATTAAATATTTTTAATCGAACGTAAGATCCTCAATATCGTTATCAATTATATAGGACAGGGAATTAAACGCTAGTTTAAATTGGGCAGAAATATTATCAATTTTCAATGATAATAATACAGGTTTAATGCAATTATTAAATGCATCAATTTTACGCAATAGGACACTATGGTAAATTCAAAGTGCTAAATATGTAAATTATATGTATGACGATTCAACTTGGTTTAATATCTGGAAATGATATACATGTATGATCTGTGTACCATATTTCAAGATGTTAATTAATCCATGATGGATATATACAGTGATCAATGAAATTGAGTGAATTCTTATGGAACTTCTGATCATCCGTATCTCGAATGCAAATTTCTTTAATGGGATATTCGTTAAATCGTACGAAAATTCTGTGGTCGTCATTTATCGACGTAACTTGGTTACCGACTGCCGTAAGAAAAATTTACCGTATCTTCTGTGTTATTGGAAAAAGAAGTCGATCGAGATATTCAACTTGTTAGAAGAAAAAAAATATTTTGAAGTGCAACGAGTATTGAGGATCGTAGCAACTAGTGAAATCCATAGTCATCAGCTGTCTGATATATGCGGAGTTCAGAATAATGGAAGAATCCATATGCATGGGATCGGTGCAAAGTCGGAATGCAAATGTAGGATCTTGTGTTTAAATGTAAGCGATAATATACAATTTACAGAAATTATATAGAGCATTACTGACATTTCAGGTTTTATTTATGAGAAGCTATATGTAAATGAGGTGCTTTACATATTACGGTTT
This sequence comes from Calameuta pallipes, assembly GCA_030142375.1. Classification (NCBI taxonomy): domain Eukaryota; kingdom Metazoa; phylum Arthropoda; class Insecta; order Hymenoptera; family Cephidae; genus Calameuta; species Calameuta pallipes. Next base: position 1,171,007 of record JARQSW010000441.1, on the reverse strand, counting down.
GATTATACGAGTAACTTTATTATTTTAGAATTATACAAGTGCAAGACGTATGTTAGTAATGTTTTTTTTGGGTTCTCGGAACGATTTTCATTTGTTATTTCATTACAATTATTGTATGTGCCGTTCACCTGCGACTTACCGTGCGAAACTTGTCAGCTGTTACCGGGATGATTTTGAAAAATCTTCGCCACAAGTGAAACCGTTTTCACGTATAGTTCACGGGTTTTTGAGCATCACAAAATCTCTAAGTACTGGAGTGCTCCAATTTTTTTCTTATTTTTTTACGACGAAACCCTTCACGAATCGCAAAAGACAAATTAGAAATTTACATTAGTGTATGGCAAAAATACCGTATCTCAAGGAACTTTAAGTATTACTGAGTTACGGCGAAAAAATCGAAAAAAAACATCGCCATCTTTTATTTCGATATTAGAGAAACGCCCATAAATTTCGCAAATCTCAAGAGGGCTTGCAAAACCCTTCCATGTCCTAACGGCAAGAGCTAAGCCATCCAAGAAGACAGATTTTGCTATGCATCTGATTTTCGTCGATGTAAAGTTCACACGATTTCCAAATCTCACCCATCAGCTACGTCGATACCAAAATCTAAGAAGTTGCGATCTCGTTCGAATAGCCGGCCAATATTATTTTTCGCCAAGGGAAAAATAAAAATAAAAAAAATAAAAAAGAAAACATAAAAAAATAATGCTTTAACGTCAAAGATAATCCACAAGGCCTATACATACGAGAAGAGGCGCTTGATGGTAAAAAATTCTAAATTCTAAGATAAGTAAAAAATTAACTTTTAATATATGATAACTAAATTAATTAACTTAAACATTTGTTATTTCCTTACCGATCAGATAGCAAAATTAACATTGTGTTAATCGTCATTGCACCTAGTTATGTGCATACTTGTCTATTGCCTAACTACGTAACACTTTTATCAATCGAATGCAATCGTCTATTCAGTACATTCTCACACTTTGTGAAATAATCGATTATCAACTTTTGAAATTCACAATGAAGCTTCTTTCTTTTCGCTCAGTGGCTTTTTGGCTGAACGAATATATCTACACATGCATCTAACCGTGTTTATTTACGGTTACGTCGCTGAAATCACATACGTATATACAGCTGCAAGAGTAAGTAGCTAACAGAAGAGAAATATGTTCAGAGTCAGAAAAGACTGCTATTCATTTCGAAAGGGGTCTCATATATACATATACTGCAGTCATTACACTTTGCAAACCGTCCAAAGCTCCACGTGCATTATGCAGTCCCGATACCCTTGAACTTTACCGACTCTAGCTTACATTGCCCAAGTACGATATACGTTCAGACGTAATAAGTTTTGGCGAATTTTCATCATTTTTAAAAATTCTTTTCACATTCAGTTCGTAGCTGACATCTGTATCGTTCGTATTAATATTATCCTGAGTTTGTACAATTACCTGCTATGAGTTAAGTAAGATTAAACACGACCGAGAATGCATATTGCATTTTGTGGTACAGCGCAAGGAAGAAAGTGTCCCGGTGTAATCGGCTTAAGTAGTGTAAATGCAATTTCGTAGGACGTTCTTAAGAAATTCTTATAAGAACGTTATCGCGAGGGAAGAAAAAAAAGAAAAAAAAAAATGTAAAGTAGACATTCTGAATAAATTTCAACGCTTCTCGCTATATCCTCACTCTTATGCTGGCTTATTATTGCATTAGAAAATAAGGGGTGGTGCGGCAGAGAAGGAATAAAGTCCAATACACTTCCATATAGCTCTTGCCAAAGAATATTATTTATTAACGAAATGTTTCCGTACCCATAAAGTCATTTCGTTTCGAAATTTTGTTCCAATGTCGTAACAAGACGGTCCATCGTTATTAAAAATTCATATTTACAAAAAAATAAGTTGAAATATCCCAACTTCGTGTCAAAGAATTAAGATAATATTCGAAACACGCGTTAAACGGGTATTTAAATTTTCTTTCAATAAAAATGACTGTCACTTCTCAACCCTTTCGCGTTATATCCCCTATATCTTGCATTTCACTTTATTTGCGTCGTTCGATCTTAGTTTCAAACGTTGTGTAGAATATGTATTTTCATTAGCATGAATAACAACAGTTTTCGCATCAGTACATTTTATTTTACGCTCCTGTCATTATCCTGCACAAGGTTATTTCGGTCGGCTGACTCAGAGTTAAATGTCCAAATACGATTTCGCATCGATCAGGCAATACTTATATGAATACTTATATGAATTGCAATTGGCTTATTTATATTACTCGATTACGTTATCATTGACAGATTATCCAATTTCACATATACTGATAGTTTTCTACCAGTATCAAATATTCCTTTCGAGCAAAAATGTTACCATTATATCCTTTCGATGTACCAGCTACTGCAACAGCCAATTTGACAAAGTGATTTACCCGCAATTTGATCTATCTGTATGTATATATATATATGTGTCTTTCTCTTATTCACGTAACTTTCCTTAAGGTCGTCTCCCTCGCACTCATGGGATGTATAGAAAATTCGATAAAACTTACAAAATATCCTCTTCTCTGCTCGTTACATTGATTTTGCGATATTTCAAGATAGAACGTACAAAGTATTTACTTTGATAATATTAAATATTTAAATAACGTGGCTACGTATGAGATTCGTCATATGTCACTGTTATATTTTTTTTTTAGCTACCTAAAATCTCCATTGTACATGTATACCTATATCGGTAAGCGTTCCTCCTATTCCTCAATTCGTCAAGCGGAAGATGCTAGAAACGTGAGGGCTTTATGGATCGCGTAGGAGGAAGGCAATAATTTATTGCAACCGATTGCTATAGGGATTCCAATGTTAGGTAACAGGGAATAACCATATCCACCATAAATTTTAATGGTCATCCCCGTAACATATAAATTCTAGTGGATAATAGGTCAAGAGGACGACTGATAACAATGTATTGGTAGAAATAATGACAAGGGAATAAAGGTAAAAAATATTAATAGGCAAACACTAATGATATTAATCCAAAAGTGTCGCTAATTCATTTAACAATGTCCAGTGTGAAAACTGAAAAAATTATTTTTTTAATATCAATAAATATTCAGCCAAAAATGATAACGAGTGCTCCCGTGTAAATTCGAAAAAATCAGTTCCATGGAACTGATGGAAATATTTCTTGAAACGTAGTACGATCTTCGAATTTTCATCTGTCAACTTCATGACATCGATTACGTCATTGGCCATCGATCGAAATGTCACATAATCCGTAGATTTCGTTGAAATAACGTACACGACTGGCCCCTATACACCGAGCAAGGTTCCCGGAAGCGCCGTGACACAATCAATTAATTATCGCATTACAATATTACGCGTGACGTAATTGTTCGTGAGGACTTTATACGAAATAGCGGGCAGATAAATGTCGTTCAATTCCGCGAGTCAATTCGATGACGACATCATCATTATAATTTTGTATAAAAACGTGACGAAAAAAACATTATCGGGTTTCATTGAATAATCGAAGGTTCGTATCAACGGTATAAAGTTAAATATGGGTAATTACACTAATTACGTATGAAATGAAGATCATGAAGAACGAGACAGATTAAATCCTTCTGATGTGTACTCCGCTGGGCTTATCTTGACTCAAGACTTGATACCCTGAAAGGTAGAAGATTTTAGTTTTATGTAGATACGATAAGAAAATCTTCAACAGCCACAAAAAGGCACTTGTTCAAATTAAAATAATTTCTCGATATTACGTCATTCGAAATATTGCCTCATATCGCGATCCTTTGATACCCGGCTAAAGCACTAAAACAAGATTTTCAAACTAATTTAATCGTTACACGATATTTGTATAACCCTTGTACATAATTCCACCATTTTATAGCATACCCGAAATATAGTCAAATCTAAAATGAATTTTACCCTTTAACAAAATTCATAGTAGTTAGTTGGAATTTAGTAGGTAAAAATGTCCGACTCATTGTCAACCCTAAGAATATCGATCGCCCTTGATCGAATGACGTAACGCTGAGGTCATCGTCCGTTGCGAACGCACGTTAAGGGAGCAGGAAATTTAATCGATTTCGAGAAACGTATCGTATGTATAAATGTGAATGTAATGGAAATTTGTCTTACGCATCGACGAGAAACACTTATAATTTCGTTATATGCAAATTAATGCCAAAACAATTATCTGCTGTCGATGATATAAAAGGAGTGACGTGTATACGGACCACGAGTGACGTGACAGTGTCGTCACGAGGTTCTGAACCTCTAAGAGAATTGTCGTGACGTCTCAATGACGTCAAAATATAGTAATAGGGAGCAGCTTGTATTAATTAGATGGGATAGTCATTATTGTCAATAGCGTGCGGTGAACCCGCGCACTCTCCTACGCATTCGCATACTTGATCGGCTATTTGTTTAGCACCGACGCCAAGCGTCGCGATGGTTAGTCCGACGACGTTCCCAACGTGACGTGACTCTCGTAATGCAATACGAGCTTATAGTCCTTAACTCGATATATCTATATACGTATGTATATCCTACGCTGTGAGATGCGGTTTGCCGTATATGCTATAAAGTCATTCAGCATCAGTAAAATTGTTATTTTGCCAAAAGATAATTTCGCAAATTTATTTTGCAGATTCCAATACCGATGACTCTTTATCTTGGACGCTGTATCTGACATCTATGTTTGGGCTTGTCTTATCGATTTTATCAGACTGAGATTATCTCTCCTCCTCTTTTTTTTTGGCAATACAACTTTTTTTCACATTTTTCAAATTTCGCCATTCAAGGATTATACGCGTGAGCGATCGACGTAAGGAGATTTATGTTAAGCAAACTATTATTTCGCCAAGTTACGTTACTTCGTTTGTTTTATTGCCCAACGTCGCGTCTGACGGACAGACAATTTTAGGCGTGTCAATGAAAAGATTGCAGGCTTCCAAATACTTATACTTATTCGATTATAATTTTATAAAGTCTACATTTAATTTCACTGTGCTACCTTGAAATTCGATGTAGCGATCAATTTAACATTGATATATGTATTCCGATTTAATCAGAGTTCCTATCGCTTGCCTACTGGCTGGTTCATTTATATATGTATATAGACTCCCAAGAGTATTCCGAAGATTAAGGTAGTTCCCTCATGTAAATTGGAGGGAAACCCATCCGTTTCCTGTAACATTGTTTTTATCGAGATTCTTCGGATACTCCAAACAAAACATTTGCATACCCGTTTCCCCAATGAGCAATTTGTATTCCACCAGACTCTCCACTTTAACTCGGTAAGTTAGAATTACATTAAATTAATACGAATCGTAATTTATATCTCTATGACGTCATTAAATTTATCAACCACCGTCAGTCTAGTTATTTAAGAGTCTAGTTATTTAGTTAGTCAGTCTAGTCATTTAGTTAGTTATTTATCCAGATATATATATATATATATATATATATATATATCAATAGTATATGAGAACTGTCTTGTCACGTTATTTTCATCGGTTGGTATGAAAAGAATCTGTAACAAAAATCATCGAAAAGCGTCCGAAAGACGCGTTCGCGTAGAGACAAGATGAGAAAAAGTCACTATCACGAATTCGAAGTTAATTTCGAAAAAGGCGTCTTCAGAGGCAAAGCACTTTTTGAGGCAAGTGCCAGTTCTCTTGTTAGAAACGAATCAAAGGAATGTTCGGTTTCTTGCCGTTACGAATATTCTGCCGGTGTCATCCCTCTGCTCTGAGTAATTTCACCCAATGGAATTACATGAGCCCCACACGCCAGACATCGCTTGCATTATCCCGGCAACCTTGCTGAGAATTCCAGCGATTTGGCTCACTTCCAAATCTCTCCTACCTTATATACCTTGTATGTACATGCTGGTATCTACCCTACTCTAACCTACAGAGAATAATCTCTGTAGAAGAGAAAGAGTAACTCCCCCGTCTTGTCGCACTCTCTTTAACGTATACAGCGCCTACACAGCCTATTAGATTATTGAAATGTTTAACATAAGAAAGCTTGCGTACATTATTTTTTACCTAAACTATCGACCATTTTTTTTCTTGATAAAATAAAAAATTCCTAGACAACTCACCCTTGACTTGACATTTCGAGAATTTTCGAAATTATTGAAAATCCTTTGCTTATCGCTTATCTTGAAAGGTTATCTAATTATATAAAATGTATATATATTATAAAATTATATAGAACAAGATTCTTATGGGAATAGATAGAAGTTCGGAAGAAACGTTTCTTTAATTCTTATCGTTAATCGTTATCGACAGTTTCGTCAATAAATTTTCTTCCTACTTTTAAATATATGCGCCCAGGAATCAATACCGCAAGTATTCACATTATATACGAATGATAAGAAACGATTCACGGGATACATTTCGAAAATATATTTCCTGATGGATACGTCCTTAACACAGTTGCAGCATCGATGCCAATGACAACAATGATAAACGGATAAAGGATAGAAAAACGAGAAACCATATGTGAAATTCCATACACATAAAATTACACCTGAATCAAAGTGAATCTCGATTTGGGAAATTGATGCGTCGATTGCATTCTGGGTAATTCGCGTAATGGAAATCCGTGTGACTGATGAAATTATTTAGAAGTCTCAAATTAATTGAATTGCGTAAATGCAAATTAAATTGCTCTATAGATACATCCTATCTTTACCGCAGTAGACAGCTGGAAGGCGAGTGAAACTTTATTGAACTGTACAAATACGTCCCTACGTTTAATTATCAAGGACTATGGTTATCTAAAGATCATAATTTTTTAAGGTTGCATCCGCAAGTGCGATACGACGAAATTTAATTAATTATTTTATAAGAGCTCAAGCCACGACTTACCACCTGCTAATTGAAACTGAATTAATCATCAATGAAATTCTCTTTGATATATAACGATTTTTAAATTAAAGTCCCCCCCTTTTATTCGACTACCGAAGTAATCGAATCACAGTTTAATTTAATTTTCAAATCGAAGCGAATCAATCCAACCACGCGAAGTCCACTGTTCCTCTTATGGGATCCTTGAATTAAGGGCAAGTGTTGGCAGTCCGTGCGTCACTGTATTTAATACATCACCCACGTTTTTACCCTGACCTATATCTGTTACGCACAAACGGCTATTAGTCATGGAAAGTTAAAAAAATACATACGACTGTTCCGCAAACGTGTCTCCGTTACGAACTTGATTGACTAAAAAAAAATTCCGGCGACTAAAAATAATGCAATATTTACAAACATCCCTTAGCCCATTTGAATCGAAAGAAACGTACGTAAATATATTGACCATTATAATATACATACACACCCCTGTTATATACGGACAAAATCTTTTCCACTTTCAAACTTCGAATTTTTTTCTCAAATTACAATTTAAACTGATCATCAATATTTTCTTCGTCGAGTAAAAAAAAATTATTTCACCCAATATATTCCCCTTATCGATAATTTCATTTGGACAAAAAAAATGACTTCGCAGTTCTCCAATCTTACATTAGGGAAAAAAAACAGCGTCTATCTTTCTTGACGAACGCCATTGCACTTTATCACACAAAATATATATAATTCGTCAGTATATTAAAGATTGCTCAGAAAACGCTCCAAGACTCATTCCGTGCTGCGGCGAAGTTCGTAGGGATTTACGGTACTTATCAGAGCGTCCGTATACCTACTATGAAAAGGTTAAGAAAAGGCCAGAAAGAGGGGTTGGTACAGTCAATAATAAATATATCGAAGTGGCTGCATCCATAGGTAGAAATAAGACTTTGAAGCAATTTGACGTAAGGTTTAGTCTTTGAGGGACGTATCGATTGACTTTCCCCATTAGCGTGGAACAGCGTACCACCTTTATAGGTATTACCCAAGAAAATGGATTTTTAATTCCCACAAGACTCACCAAGGTTTTCGCATGGCAATCAGGCACGACGTTTCAACAACGCGATAGAACGTTGCCCGCCATCAAACGAAAAATAAATAATCAAGATACAATTAGGATTCTCAGGTAACAATAAGTGTGAGTGACCCAAAGCCAATTGGAAAAGTCAAAGATCGTCATTATGGTACCTTGTGACCGTAGGGCAGGTACTAAAGAAACGAATGTCGGTCATGGTCGTCAATACATTTTGCGTGAGTTGGGTCGAGCGCGTCCTGCTGTGGGAAATGTGAAAAAAAATTGCGTGCGACGTCAGAAACCCAATGTTACATATGGTCTCGCAGCGGGATAAATACATGAGACAGAAGTATAAGTGATATAATTCCTAATCGCCTGAGTCGTGTTGATATTTTCAATTACTTCTTTTTATTGAAAAAAAAAATTCATTCATCTCGACTATTTCGGATCCAGGAAGTAAATTGATACAAGTGACTTCCGACTAGCTAAACATTCTACACAAATGACTCAGCCGAGTAAACATTCATTGGAAGTTTAAAAATAAAAAAAAATTATAATTTACCCTCGCGAAAAACAATGCAAAAGAAAGTGATTGAGATAGGCGGATTGTTAAGGAGGATGAATATAAAAGAGGCTGTATATGTGTATATCAATCCCCGAGTCAACTTCAAATAACAGCGGAAAACGAAACATTCCTTTTAACGAGTCTTTTATTTCAACTTTTATCTGTAACAACCTTTGGGGTTGTTATCATGACCCATTACGTCATTTTAGTAACGCGTTTACATGAATCTCTAGAAAATAATAAATTTTCTCAAGAACGAGTTGCAGCCCTTCTCGAAAGATTTTTCGAGCGTGGATAGTTCAACAAAGGCGTTCAGACATTATCTTATGCGGCTTCTGATAAGAGAGGAAAATAAAGTCAAAAGTATATTGTACCTCAGCCATATCAATGTCAAGCACAGTGATTTATTTACGCGCCGTATGGTAATAATAAAATGTAATAAAATGCCGATCAAAGAGTTCGTTTGAATTTCCTTCGAGAAATTCTTGGGCAAGTTTTTTTTTTTTTTCTATATTTCTCTCGCCCCTACAGGACATTGAGAAATTTTACCCCTTTTCAGTTCGCCATACCCTTGTTTAAGTTTTCTGTTATTTTATACTATTAATATATTGCGCAATTTCATAGTATCGGTCTTTGCTATCATCCCTGTATCCCCGAATCCCAGAGCCGTGATAGATTGCACAGGCAGTTCCTCTGATCCCCTGATTCAAGGTCTGATAAAATATAGGTCACGTTATTGGGGTCAATGGGCATCATCCTCGACCCCCATGTACAATGATGGTATCCATGGCAAGACCCCATACCTCGATACTCTGCAGGGGCTGACTTCTGACTTGTTATGATGGTCAGGAATTCTACTTTGGTAGGGGAGGACTTGGGAAATGGGCTGCTAATGGGTCACGGTTAACATTTCGCAAGTGCTTTCAGTCAAATTTCATAATGACAAGTATTCGAGAAATATCATCGAGAAAAACAATTAAATACACAACACTTACGTGCATTTCTACGTACGCATTCTGTACGAATAGTATTTTATTGAAATTTCGTTATCCTACTACCTCACTCTTATTTTCACTAACTGCAGACACGACATTGGGAGTCAAATTCTCGCCATTTCTTTTTAATGCAATCGAAGGATAAAAAAAAACGAATCTTCTTACCCAAACACGATCCAGAGGGTCGAGATTTATGTCGATAACATGGAAAGGATAAATCGTCTTTATGGGACTAGCAAATGCTCTAAAGATTTCAAATATTTTTTTTTATTTACTGATATACTTTCGTCCTGTCGAATATTAATATCCGCCTGTCACTGCTGTACTCGTGTGTTGCGTTTTATCGTTTAGGCAAACATTTCGGTATCAGCCAAACGGACGAAGGAAAATTTTCCTTCAATTCAACATGACTTATTGCATTAGCTTTGGAATTCAAATTTAAATCATGTACGAAACAATCACGCGATTAATTCATTGCTCTCTTGTACGAGAAAGACTCAAACAAGTATTTTATTGAAATATTTTCTTCAGAGCTATTGGCATTCCGTATGCTGCTTACGCTCCCATAAATTCTGACCTTACAATAAATTCCTTTCAGTTAAGGATATCTCTTTGTTTTCGAATTTTATCTAGGGAAACTGAATATTGCCATGGTGCCTTATACTCTTTTTAGTAATTTATGCAAAATTTTGGCACTTATTACCAATAAAGATGATCCAATAAGGATTATTCACACGAAAAGTAACCACTTCGTCGTTAAGCATCCTTCTTATACTTGATTATAAACTTTGGGTAACTTTATGTGAAAAAAAAAAAAAACTTAACAATTCTTCATTATTCCTGATAAGTAGCTCGTGCAAAGAGGCATCAGCAAGAAGAAGATTCAAGGAAGTTGGCGGATCTTAAAGAAACAGTGAAGAAAAAAAGTGAAATATCGGAGAAAAGGGCGTGGCAGAGACAAGGTCAGGATACTGAAACGATTATGAGCAGAAAGTTCAATAATCGAGTAATATTTTATAGCAAGTAATATAATTTAAGCCATTCTTCTTTCCCAGTTCCCATCGCGCCAAAAAAGGAAGATCCCTTTTGTCTCAAGCCACGTCGGAACCGATATTCGGCACCTGCCAAACGGAGACGGCAGAAGGCAGAAGTTTCTCAAATACGTCCAAAACAGTGAACTCAAATTGCACGTAATTTGGCATCAAGAAATTTTAGATCGTCTTAGCAGTTGTATTACGCAATTCCAATATTCCTTTCAACTTTTTCGTAACACTACGAAAAACCGTGCTCGTAACGCTTGAAACATTTACTAATTATCAAGTGTTGCATCACAAAGTAATTCTTTATGTATACTACAAATCTCATTGTTTTATTATTTTATTCCAATTCCTCATAAAAATACATAGCAAACCCCACGCAATTTAAAACGTTGTCATCACGTTAAGTTGCTAATTAGACAAAGCCGTGTAACCATACAGCGATAACCTACCAACCATATATCAAGAAATTAACCCTGAAAAATTAGTAACAAGAATAATCGTTAGTACGCAGCAGAGATTTACGAGTGGACGACCGTTCCTACTGCTTCGCAGATAGAAGAAGCGTAACGCGTCCAATGAAATATTTAAACCTGCTGCAGGCTACGTGCAGAGGCTTGGCCTATGGGATTACATGAAATATTTCACTACTCCCAACCTAACCTCAACCAAGTCCAACGTACGAGTCGCTACTCCCAGCAAGAATACTGCCATACGTGTCCTAAGTTAAATAATAATTGCATAAGTATTCTCTTTGAGACTGGTTCACGAGATCCATTAACGCTTGTACAGCTGCATCTTTCTTTTTCTACTAGCCAGTAGCCCTCGTCACGCTTTCACCATAATAACATTAGCCGAGTGTAGCCGGCAGATTTTGATCCTTCTTCCCCCTATTAAAACATTCGCTAGAGGCGCTGCCGTCGCACGGTCTTTGACGCTCCTACAATATTCATAGCAGTAATGGACCCGTACCGCGCAAGAAGGGTTCATTATCTTTCGGTTTCTAACTAACGATAGGACAGCAGCTCAATGATGCTCCCTCGTGTAACCCTCAGGTGATGATTACTTTAACGTTCACGCACTTAACCGCCGGTATTAGGCGGTGACATGCACGGCGACCCTGTAATTTATAATCTTCGAGGTCAAGGTCGAGAAATTATTCACGGGACGTGAAAGATAACGCGACGACAAACACGGGTGGAGAATAGGAAAGTTCCGCGAAGACAGGTTTAAATTAAATAAATTTTGGGGTAAATATTAGGCTCTCGTGGTAACGGGCGAATTAGTTCGCTAGAGCTTCCGAGGCTTGGCAAATGTTAAATCAAGGTGGTTCATGACCCGCGGATCGTATTAGTTTCGATCATTACTACAATTTTGGGATTGTTCGTTACGTCTTTTTGTTGCTTCTCTTTGTGAAGCACTTGAACACAGATAACAAAGGGATTGAGCGGTGTTCGCGAGAAAATATCTGTTATTATCGTTATGGCGCTCCTGAAATTCCTTTGTTCAAAGGACTTTTCTTATCGGATTTACCTTCTCTTATGCGTTTCGCATTACTTGGATTTTGAACGGAGCATGGCTTATATACATATATGTATATGTATGTATGAGACACGTTTCATTTACGCTCGTTTGACCTCTTGTCACAAGCAGCATGAAGGGTCCTGGACCAGACATAAGGCCATATTCTCAATGATGGAAACTGAGAGATCTATGTATGTAATACGACTTGGTAGATATGTGTATATATATATCATGGAATATCATCATGGAACTACCCGGAGGGTCAGGGACTCTCAAGAATATGCTTCTGTCAGTAGTGAAACACACTGTGATACTTCTCGAAAGTTTCCTCCTTGGTAATAGTGATTGTTCAGGACAGGTAGAGGTACCTACTCGAATGCTATGCAAACCGAGAAAGTAGGATGACGAGATTCTTCTTGCGTCTCTAAAAGAATTCTCCCGAAGCCAATTTGGACGATTCTAGAGTTTTGAATTAGGGTGACTACGCGACGAGCATTATTTAATCATAGCTTCATAATACATATGGTTTGGAACACGGGTGTCAAAGTTGCTTCGAGTAAGCAGCCCCGTGTCGACCGTTGCCTGTATCGCCGGTTGCCAGTACTTGGCGCAAGAGCCTCAATTGAGTCTCTCGATAGGATGCTGAAAGGAAATTTATAAATGTGACAATGGATTCAACTGAATTACTCAATTCCTTACTGAAGAACGCCGAAGCGAAATAAGCTCAAATTTAACCTAATTTACCACCGACTTTTGTAATATACTTTACTACCTAACCTTATTTTACCTTACCTTACTAGACCGACTAGCAAGATTAAAGAACAAGGGATAGGAGTAGCTCCTCTTCTGTGGCTTTGGACGGATTGCTCGGGAAATTGGACCTGAGATAGTTACTAGGAAAAGGATCAAGGACGATGCTTGGTCTACGGCCTGATGGTCGTTACGAATAAAGTATCTACCTGCCGAGTCAGCCAAGCAATTCCGGATAAACATTTTATATACCGGGACTGATCACTGATTGATCGTGATCCACGTGAGAACCCGCACAGATACATGTCTAGTGAGACTATGAAGTGCTGACTTTTATTACGATAAATAACTTCAGCAGGGAGCAGATCCAAAACTAATCTGAGAATTATCTATCACGGATCATTTCTAGATCATGCTAATTTTATTATACAAATTACTCTGCAGTGTTTTGGCTTCGATCGGCTGTTTTTACTTTATCAGACGCCTTAGAACAACGATTTGGCTTTTGGTAAGCGATTAATGAAGATGAGCACTGAGCAGACGTAATGCTCTGGTTTGAAGGTCGCATCCGACAATGTAGGCTGATTCAAAAATAGCTTGCATCTTTACGAACCAAAAAAAAAAAAATCTCGACCAAGCCTTTTGTCTTTTCGAAATTTGACTAATTCCCCCCACCCTGCTTTCTCACAATGCCGGCATTGTCCGTGCCTTCGTCTTTTCAATTTTTCTTTTTCCATCCTCATTCCTTCAACCCCTTCCTGCATTTCCATCGGAGTACATTCTCTGCCATTAGCGTAACTATTAACGCGAGTACCACACCGCGTTAGAAATGCTTTTACTTCAAGTGCAACGAATTAACATACGTACACGGGGATTTTATACAGAGCTATTGGCATTGCACGGATTTCCTAATATCACTATCGCAAATAACGTGGGAGTGTACGAAAAACAAATTTTTCTCGTTCTTATCTACTTCCAAGTTTTATCATAAATGTGACACATTCTGTCTGGTACGTGAAAGCAATCGCTATTTCAGGATATACATAACAATAGTATACGTACCACACGCATACTATACTTACCAATGGCAGTTACAGTCTAATATTGAGATTGCAGACTTTGCGTATGATGCGGAGGTCAAGGTTGTCTACATAGATTAGCTTTATACTATTATATACATATACGTAATAGTATATAAGATACATATACGCATATATACATATATACCATTTATGCGCACGCGACTTGCGCGTTAGCGTACGGATGCATACTGATTCCTCAGGGCAGACGAAGTACTGATCTCAAAATGCGTACTATTACATACAATAGGAAGCAGCACGATTAAAGTTTCCGGAGAATAAGATCAAAAAAAAAATAATAATAATAATAATAATTCATAGGGAAAAGTTGCAAATAAGTGTAAAGCATCTTCAGTCACCCAGAACAAAATTTTAATAGAAAATCCATAGATTTCCTAGTAATGTAACTTCGTAACGAATAATATTGTCACTCGCGAAGAGATACGAGCTGAAAAATACGAAACCAAAATTATACGAGATTCCGGAAGAGCGTTAAATCAAAAGAGTTTCAGGAGTGAAACTACGTTCGTAATTGGTACAGAGTTCGCGAATCTAAAATATTTTTCAGATTTCCGTAATCTCGCAAATGCGCGTAGCAATCCTGATTACAGTAAGAGGTCGGATAACTGTCAAACCGATAACTACTCTACTTATTTCCTTGTTTTAAGTAGGTACAATAATCGCTATGGAAATTGCTCAAAGAGCTATTTTGACATCGCCCTTATCACCGGTATCAGTGCAACACATATGAGATTCCGGCAAACACGACTTGTATTTTTGTACGTTGCAAACGAGAAGCTACGCAATATCCGTAGGAATAACGTAAATAAAAAAACCCCTGACCCACGTATTTCCTACGTGTTTGCCTTTCGCTCGATATAGCTGCTGTATAATTGTACAGATTAACGTTAAAAGTATATGCAGCTAAAGGATTCGACCGTAGAAGCATCGGTTCTATTAGATTGCCAATATGGCGGTCGATAATTGAAAGTCTGCGGAGTAACGAGTTCATTCTTCTTTTTCATGATTCGATGCTGAAATACTGTAACGCCTAGTAGATTCTAAAGTCGCCTAACGATCGCTAATGGAAATTGATTTTAAATAACGTATAAATGAAACATCTCAAACGAGTTCATTAGTTAATACATTGAATTAGCCGTATCAATGAATCGAGCTGTTCGCATCGACGGCCAATCTTGGACCAGGAGCTTCTGCAGTATTCGCATACGAAATTTCATATACCTACGGTACTTTAGACTACCCTGCGTTAAGATTCTGCACTATAATAATAATATCGACTACAAATTCAATTCGATAAATCAATAAATTAACGTGATTTCGAATGATCTATAAGTGAGCTCACTCTGTGCTAGCTTCTTAGATATTCCAGCATCTCGATAAGAATTATTTTCGAGTTTACAAAAAATTTATTATCTGTCATTGTTTTTTTTCCCCTAAATCTACAACATCTCGTTACCCATTGTTCCCGATGGAACAGCTGGCCGAAGAAAGCACGGCGAGATTTCCACACAGCCTATAAATATTGCATCTGACAATGTTGCATAATGGAAATTTCTCTATCGATATTGACATTCAGCTTATATGTTACCCACATGCGAGTCAAGCTTTCATCTGTTCTGCAAATGAGACGGGCATATCGCGCGTATGTTTAATTAATCCTATTTCATTGGCTTATGCAAGGTCATGTCTATTAGCAATTAGAGATACCAAACCCTCGGCATTAACTGTGATGCAGCTGTGACGTTCGCGAATGAGAGATAAACTTTTCTCTGCTGATACGAGAGAATTGCGATGATCGTCGGGAAACTTTAAAGAGATAAGGTACCCTCAAAGTTGCATCAAGAATGTGCGTGCGTGCGCGTGTGTGTGCATATATATACGTTTGCCAAAAAGATACTTTGGGGACACGAAAAATCAAGGGGTGTTCACAATAGCAAGCTAATTTTTTTTTTTAACTACTACCTTGGGACATCAAAGCATTTGAGTTCTGACCTAATCTAACAACGTTGGTGAGACGGGCCCGCTTTATGGTCCTCAAAACAGTCATTACGCTGGAAAATCTTTGAGGGCGGTTCCTAAAACAGCTACTGTGATCAAAATAGGGACTTCGTAAATGAAATTGTCCCCAAAGTATCCCTTAGCAAAAAATATTCCTATATATATATATATGTCTAATTATGCAACTCATGGAAAACGACGACTGTTTTAGGTGCCGTGCTACTGATGCGAGTTAAACGACAAGAAATTTCGTTTTAAGAATAAAATATTGATGCTAGCTTTAAAGTAAAATTAAATTTACTTTCAGCAGCATTCAATGTCGCGCTGAAGATTCTTATCTTACGTTTTAAGTATTAGAAGCCTGCAATTAGCTACACAGTATTTGCAATCGAGGAATTCGCGTAATAGCGGAACAAACAAACTCGCGCCTAAGTATGATTACCGTTTAAATAAATTCTTTAAGAAGGAATGAAACAAAACTAAGTAAGATATAGTGATAAGAGAATAGCGCACGATAGTACAAAACATTCTCGTATGGTATTTGCTTACGAACGATTTTCCTCACATGCCGTTTCTCGAGAATGCATACCTTACAATTCCAATTTAAATTTTACTCCTTTTCGCTATAAAAGTTTTTTCACAATGAAAGAACTTGACAGCAGAGACTAATTTAAATTTTATATACATAATTGCACATATATACTATAACCCTGCGGATAGGTTATTTTCCAAGGGACGATCCGGAAAAAGTGCGGGGCGTCTGGGCCGAGATTCGAACCCGGGGCATTTCGATTACCGGTCGACTGCTCTGACCACTGAGCTACGCCAGCCGCTTACCCCATTCTTCCCGAATCGTCACATGTATACATAAATTTGAAGTAAAGAATCTGCAAGTGATTTTAGCATAGAAATAGAAACCAAATCAATCCGTGTGCAATCAAATATTCACTACTGATACAGACTATCGTTTTGATTAGTTCGCGGATCATTACATTCAAATGAAATAAAATGAATTGATGCGTTGACTATATATATAACATACTTAAGTGTATGTATATGTATATACATTGGTTACGTCTAAAATTCAATTAGCAATACATACGAGGATAAAAAAAGATTCGAGAAACGGAAGAAAATCATCCTATCCACCCTCATCTTGAAGCTATTGATTTCGATTCGATACAACGATATTGAAATATGTCAATCATCGCGTCATTAAGCTGCATGTGTAGGAGAACTGAATTTCGATTAAATGTATAGTGAATTCAACGCGGGAAATTCAATTGTAAATCCGCGTGTCAACACTTTCACTGTTAATTGTCTCATTTGGTGATTGCAACGGTGTGACTTCGAAAACGTTTTATACGTATGCAATGAAACGCAGAGCTCTGTTAATCCTGCTGAAGATTCCATTTGGAAATTTTCCAAGAGCTTCCCCGATTTTCTAGACACTAAGTAAGACGTACAGCATGAATTTTCAGCTTGTTATCAGGATAAAGGCTTTGCAAATTGATATGTTAACAGCAGACTGTGAATTCTTGAAAACAGCTATAGTTATATTCTTACAACATTATATGTAGGCTTCTATCCTTAACACTGTGATGCAAGTTACGATAAGAGATAAGCGTCACAAGTTCAATGTTACACGTACTAGAACGTCACTCTCTGCCAGGGAACCAGTCACTGTGTAATTATGGATGCCAATACCTTTCGGCCTAGATTAACATTACATGTGTTCCCTGAGCCGATACCTACTGGCAGTAGGTAGTTTAACCAGAAGGCGATAATAAAAATTTGAGCTGTAAATATAATAGATCGATCGCTCATTTGAAACTGTTAGTTGAGGGTCTAAAAATTTATTTGAGGTCTGAGGTCACGGCATAGGTGACACGTACGTACGTATAACGATGGTAGGGAATTGTTTTTCGCGAGTTACCAACGAATTTTTTTTTATCGTGTCATTAAACTGCGAGGGTTATATAAATATTAATTTAGCGATGCTGCGAGGAACGCAGAGAAAATTAATGAACTATGCTACCTTTGTGGCTGTAAGGGTTGGTTTTCAATGTAGGGTGCGACTAGGTACTAACTTTTGTTTGACAAGCGAAACAACGTGGAGGATCATTTTTACATGGGTTGAGATCACGACCTGTTTTCCTTTGTTTTTTAAATAATATTTTTTTTTTCAAAGATCTTTCTTTGCCGTGATCCACTGTAAAAGGTACGTTTCTACTTCTTTCTTGTCTATTTCCGTTCGAATACGCATAGTCCGAACTTATGTATTCTACTCGTTTCAGACATACTCGGGCACTCTTCTATCCATTATCCATTGACTCTCTTGACGAGAGTTATTGAATTTGGCTCTTTGAAACTTGATTATAATAAACTTGATGAACGTTATGAAAAATTTTCAAAATTCTACGAGTATCTAGCAAGTATTGTTAATCAGACTAAAAATAAAAAAGTTTCACGATGTCAAACTTCAATCAGCAAAGCTTCATACATCAGTCTCCTTTGATTAAGGAAAGAAAAGTATCACAGTTCACAGGATGATTTTTAAAATTCCTAAAAATTCTCTTTGAATGCCTTAGTTTATACTTTAAAGCCCTTTTAACAAATCCTTAAGATCCATTTTCACGCGAAGGAGACTGCATTTATTCAATAAACAGCATCATTCATAATTTTCACGTGATCTTATTAATAAAAATTTAACGCCTTGTCAAGATATAATTCGTTAGATTAAAAACGTTCTTCTAGAACCGTATCGTTTGATGTTAATCCTTTTTCTCCATCACGTTTTATGGTACGTACGTAATACGACGATTATTCCGTTACAATATACACGCACGGAAGTAATACAGTTTCTTTTGAATAAAATATTTTCCCAAGCACGTGGGGAAATCCGATACTCCAAGTTACTGGAAGGTCACGTTGAATACAACAGTGAAAGTACATTATTCGTGATTAGCCAGTACAGCAGACATGAATTCAACACCCTCGTCGACACAGGGAGTGGTTGTTCAAACTAACTTTATTTAACAATTACTTAAGAGTGTCATCATCGAAAAAGTTTTAAAAAAAATTTGCATTGTCGAAAAGTTTAAATCCCAATGATCAAATAAAAATTGTTCGACAAAATGCACTTTCTTTAATTGAACATTCTTCCATAACGGTTATCGCTTTATTTTTCAAGAATACAATAATAGAACCGTACACAACGAATGATATAAAAGGACAATTACAACTCACCGGTGTGGATAATACACTGAAGCACTACTGCAATTTCAAGTCAGAATCGAGTCACATTCAGAGTCCACTCCTCGCGTAAAGTTCTCTAACCGTCAACAAGGTTCCTCGAGTATTTCCCTTCAGTATCAGTGGTATATATTTCGATAATGTCACTTCACTTCAAACATCCCACTGTACTCGTACCGCGGGTATTTCATACGTTGTACTGATTACACAACGTTTTTTAACGTGTTCTCGGGACTTGCAAATCGGCGCGAAGGGGGATGCGAAATACGTAGCGTACTTCGGAACGCCACGTGTCAACTAAAGCCGCGTTCTCCTGACCCTTACTGGCATCACGACGCTCAGCCCCCTCTACACGAAGTCTTGTGCGAATTTGAATCCACGTGCTGCGCAATCGTACACGGTGAAGCGGGAAAAGCAAGCGCGACCGCGGATGCAACGCGATCGATCCGTGAGGATACTCCATAAGGGAGTGGAAGTGGAACATGGAACCTGGGAAATCGGTATTGAAGTGAAAGAGAGAGAAAGAGACAGACATATGTATATATATATAAAGAGAGAGAGAGACGGAGAGAGATAGACGAAGAGAGAAGGGCAGTGTTCGCTGTACTAGAAGTAAGAGGGTGAAGAGAAGCGAATCCAAGAGAGATAAAGCGAGACGGAGAGTAATCAAATGGACAAGCAGCAAAGAGACAGAGACAGAGATGGAGAGAAAGAGAGTCACATCGCCCGTATAAATTTTGGGAAGTTCACGGCTATCAAGGTCAAAGGTCTCCTGCGCGATAGCTCGTACTGGAAACGCAAACGAAGTCGAATTCTAAACCTCGGCCAGTGCTGTCTGATCAAGTCACTGGCATTTCCACTTACACGGACTCAGTCAGCTGTCAGCACTCGCCCCAACGAAAGTTATAGGGCGTCCATTTGATGTTTGCAACAAAGAATTTCAAGCGGTGCGTACAATCTCACAAACGTAGTATATTAATTACGTCAGACTTTTAGTCCTATTAAATTCACGTTCCGATAGGAGGACATCGGATCCCTATTAATTTTCCGAATAATCATATTTCCGTGTCGTTGTTTTACGAAAAATTTCTTCGACAACGTTAGTTTTTGGAATCGTTATTTTCTCGAAAAATCAACTTCCCGCATATGGACGACTTTCTGAAGACTTGTGAAGTCAGTCATTCGAGAATGCGAATTTTCGAGAAAACTACGACTTCGAGAATATAATCACTCGGGAAAACGATAGGAACCTGGGAGACATGATAAATATTTGTATGCTTCACGTACGTAGCGGGGTACCGCTAGTTTTCTCTGGATCCAATACGTCTTTGTCCAATGCGAATTAATACACGACCGGGGGATGCTGCGACCTCGAGAAAGAAGAAGAAGAACGTGAAAAATTTCGAGTATTAAAGCTCTTTTCTGTTTTTCTTGTTTCTGTCTTTCTCTAATGTCTGAACTCACCTCTGTTGTTTTTTTTTTAACACCCGCTCTTTCTTCCTCGAGTAACGACATTACGTCGACCTTGAACGAGTTTCTAGTCTCAGCGTCGACGTTTCAAGTAATCTCATCCTCGGGAACTACAGAATACGTTTTAGGAAGTGTATTAGGTGGCATTAGGTATAGGTCGATGGGAAACCCGCATATCATCTGACCGACTCGCCAAGGTTGCCAGTCTGAATTTAAATTCGTATACCTGGTACTATCGGTCGATCTTGCAAAAACGTAAATGGCCCAAAGGTGGATTTCCGAAATAATAAAAAGAAAGCTATACACGAAATATCATACAAAAAGTGACTCCTAATACGACGAAACACTTGGATACATATCTTTAACCATCTTTACAACCCTTTTTAAATCCTTAAGATAAAATACGAAAATTATCTGTTACTCAACGCGTCAGATGATCCTCTCAAGTTTGCTTGTCATGATAAATGAACTCTCGCCGCACAGTTTTATCCTGACGATGCAGACATCGACGTCAAGCACCCTCTTGTATGTAAACCGATATTCTGGTATTGAAGGGAACTACATGTTTTCTTCTAACATAATTTTTTTCATAAAAATTCGATATGTTATCGATAGCCATACTCGAGCTCTACAATCAACTATTTTTATAGTAAAGATATATATTATTTATGAAATTCTTTATCAAAGTGTGTTTCATATCCCTTTAGTATGGATTTTAGCAATCGTGACTATCTCGTAGAGAATTTGACCACTTAATAGTAGGTACTATTACGCAAATTGAACATTTGGCAGATATCAAATGCATTTTGAAAAAAGCTCATATCCTTGGTTTACGAGAGCCTTTAAAATTTTAAAAATAATAATAGTATTTTAGATACTGATATTGAAGTTGTTGAACGATTTTGATGTTTTACGATAAATGTCAAGGTTTCAAAGCAATCAGGTTGTCTCGTATATCAGATGATATACGTTCGATTCCTTCTTACTGTACTTTTTATCATCCATGATGTTTATGTCCATCGATATCACTCGAGTGTCAGTGTGAAATTATGAGACGGGCGAAGGATGTGAAGTTTAATAACGTCCTGATGCTTTTGTATTGGGTCGTCAAGGATGAAATTTGTAAGTCATCAACCAATTTTGCCTTTTTTTTACATACATGATACTTGGAACATGAAAATTCTTCATTCGGTCTGATGGTATGAAAAATTGGTTGAAGCAAAAAAATGAACTTTGAAGTAGACGTTTTTTTTTTATTTATATCAGAATGAGTTGTTAAATTTTTTTCGCGATTCCGGGGACAGTTCTTTTATTAATATTTTACACTGGCACACAGAGCCGTTCTTTTAACGATACGTTAAATCACGATCACACACGCTACATGAATTCCTGCTTTTTTTCGGGAAAATATTACAAATATGAATATTATTACGATCAAAGGAGCGAGTGAAAGTAAAGGGACCTACACTATGATTATTAAATTAATTAAATTTTTTTCCTGATATCACTCGATTCTAACGTTAAAAATTAATCTTTTTTATCTTCATCGTCATCCGAGGCGTCTTCATCCACTGAATTATCCGAGACATACTCATCAATTTCATTATCATTAGTGTCATTTTCATCTTTGTCCTGATGACTTGAATTCGTAGTTTTTCCTTTCTTTCCATCATTACTGTTTGAGTTAGAATTTTTTTTCGAGTCGTTATCCTCGTCACCGCTATAAGTTTCATAGTCGTCCGGTTCTTCAGGATCTTCCGTCCTCTTAGCAACCGGTACTTTTTTCTGTTTTGATGCAGCATCAGGCGACTTGGCTCGACTTAAATAAAATAAAATAATTTTTTTAACAAGAAAAAATTAAATTTCACACGCAATTAGTATTTTACGTAAGACAAACTTTCACGTTAATACCTGTCCTCGTGGCTTCTTGAGGTTCCTCGACGTACTTTTCTTCTTCTTGAAGAGCGACTCCTCGTCCTCGAGCGCCGTCTCTTGCCACGTCTTCTGCGTTTTCTTGCTTCTTGGATTTCGCCTTTGCTTGAAGACTGCGAGTCGTGTTGGCTCTTTTGACACGATAGCGATCGTTCATTCGCACTGACGCCACCTCTACGATCTTTGACGTTCGCCAGAGCCGAAGAAACTCGAAGTACACGGCAATTCGAATCCACGGGTATCAAACAGCCTGAGCGAATTCCAAAGGCTAAGGCGTCCCGCATATATTTATCCGTGAACTTACTGCCTTCCTGTTGCTTCCTGGAACGTTTCTTATCTATCGTTGTGAAACGAGTTTAAACTTTAGAAATGTGTATGGCTTAATAAGTGAAAGCTTCAAAGGCATCGCTAAAATTTTTACGCACTACCCGCCAGATACGCGATTCAATTATTGAGCAAGATAGAGAAAAATTGTATGTTCTTTGGAACTTTTATGAATAATTAAAAATAACAATAAAATCTCTATACACATTTTACATCAATATACAAGATATTGGAAATAAATCCTATAGGATTAAAGTATCGAACCGAAACGAATTGTGGGTATTTTAAAAAGGGGCGCGTGAAGCTATTTAAATTTACCAGAAGCCATTCCGACTCGATCATCCGCACCGGAAGTGCTGCTTTGAGGGCTGACTTCGTCGAGAGAACTCTGGGAATTACTCGTGTCTAAAAAATCCAATAAGCCGGTAAAGAAGCCTGTACGTGATAACATCATGGTTTGCTTTTCCAAACGGTGGTATGTTAAATGTTACAATACATTTTTTATGGGATTAAATAAATCTCAGCGGTTTTGCCTTACCTAAGTACTTGTAGACGAGATCGGTAATCTTACTTGGACGAGGATCCTCAGATTTACGACCAGATTCCTTCGCGTCCTCTTCGTACTCCTCGTCGGTACCGTCTTGATTTTTCGATGCACGTTCCGATACTTTTTTGCTTTGGCTCATTTTTTTATTTGATGGTTTCAAAGATTTTAAGATACTAGATTTACCACCTCGGCAAATTTACGAGTATATTTATAATTTTAAGGTGCGGATCGTGATGCGTAATTTTACCTAAGATTTTCCGGATCTATTTGACAAAAACAAGAGGTTTTACTGTTTTGAGTTTAACTGTTGGAACAAAAGCGCATCGAGGACGTGAAGTTTGTTGGATGATATCTCGAGATTCTGTGCAAAAAGGCGATTGTAGCTGCAGAGCTGTAGGAATCGAAGCTGATCTAGCTGTCCGTGACAGGATAAACTATCCTCGTGGAAAGTTCCCTCTTGTTCTCGATATGAAAGAAGTCTCAAACGTAAATAGGACGGGGTGTGAAAGAGATAATTTCCTATAACTTTACGTACTATATAATAACTATATAAAACAGTGCAACAATTCTCAAAATAGGTATATGCTTATGAAAATTTTACTGCGTCAATAATTTATATCATTTAATAATAAAATTCAAGCGTTATTATATTTCTTTATTTTATTCAGTTTCATCAGTCATAGTTGCAAGTTCATCGTCGTCAGTTAATTTCTCCAACGGCATCGTCACGACATGTTTTTTAATCTGCTTTTCATATTTTTCCGTTTCCTGTAACAGACACGTATAATAACTTCAAATTATTTTGATATTTTTCGAAAAAAAAAAAATATATATATCAGTTATACAATGGTGATTTGATTCTTCTACTACGCTTGTTTCGTTCAATACAAGAAGCCGATCTGTTTAACGATATAGTCGAAGTTTCCATACTCGGCGCTTTATCTGGATTATCCTTATCAATCTTCCCCGTCTTTTTTGTTACAACAGCCTCGCTCTCCCTGCTTCTACGCCGTCGATTAGACGCCAACCACGGTGAAATTCCACGACGAAGGGATTTCCGATCGAGACTGTTGCAGTTTTCAGGCCCCCTTCGTAATTTCCTCCTTTGGCTTCTATTACTTTCGTCGTGCTTTCCACGTGTGGGTTGAAACTTTGACAGAGCTATAATAATAAAACGTACAAGAATTACATAATTATCATCGCAATCGTAAATACAATAATTATAAATTATCTCAAAATAGATGGTGGTATATATAAGTCTAATGAATACAATACTGAATCACATTTTTTCATTACCTGCCCCAAAGCTAGCTTTGATGTAATCGTTGGTAAATTTAATGAAAAAAGGCGGCTTATTTAACCTTGTTATCATATGCGATATCCAAGATAAACTTTTAGGTACAATTGCCTCTTTATTCCTCGGTGAAATCTGGGTATCAATTGCCAGTGGCTTTGATGCCTTTTTAACGTTAATAATTCTTTGCAATCTTTTCTCGTATTTATGTCCAGTTTCTAAAGCAGTGCCAGAATAATCATGAGGTATTCTCTTTTTGTAACGACGTGACCTCTGAGGTTGTTTATGCATCGGTCCATCCCTTTGTAAACCAGCAGAACCGATTCCGTAGCGGTTAGAATTGAATCTTCTTTCGGCATCGATAATCGCCATATTACCCAAAAATCCATACACCACTTCAGCCACGTTAAGAAACTTCTTAGATTGTATACGATGCAAGATATTTTTCCGTTTTCGAAACCGAATCTTATCGCAGGATGAATTTCCTCTGCTATGACTATCCAGAGCAGAACAATGTGATTTTCTATAACGTGTCATTATCCGATATTCTTTTAAGGAATTTGACGTATATATTTTTTTTTATTTTATATTATATAAATTTTATGTCAGTGAAGAAGTCATGTTCAATTTCGCTTCTGTCTTTCTTCACAAAATCTAATAGCTAACGTTTTCTGAACTTTGCTACAATTAGGGCAGACATTTTTTTTTACATTTCATTTGATCTTCTTCTCACGAAAAAGACTATGACTTAAGTCTGCTCAGAGCTCGTTTAGATATTATCTTAACCTTAGTTTTTGTAGTTTTTGGTAAATTCATCGGTGTTTTTTTTTTAAGAGTTTGTCACCTCCTATCAACGACCCTTCAAATGACATGTGGAAAATCAAAAACTTTCGAACTACCTCTGTCATCCCTTTCCAAGAGAATACTGGTAGTAACGATGATTGATAGTACTATGATTGCGCCATTTGAACTTCCCTCCCTCTGGTTATAGAAAAAACCCCAGACAAACTTGTCGCTGACATTACTGCTGGGTTTTTTCCTCCCTCTAAATCATTGATCTAAGCTAAAAGAAAGCTAAAATATTGTTCGAAAATTTTTCTCAGTCGTTTTTTTTTTTATTGAAACGAGTAAATCCTAAATTTTGATAAATTTCAGTTATCGAAACTCATAAAATATTGACTTTGATCTCGTTACTATACACATATCACTGTTATATATTTTTTTGAATTATGACGAATCAATGTAAAAATTCTGTATTCGGTATCAACTAACTTTCCACGTCGCAATATTTTTTAACGGACGAAGCAGTGAGAATGATGACAGAATGAAGACACTGCCTATAGAATATCTAATTCTGACACGCGTAGACATAGACGACAGAAGACAAGTGCTTTGACAATGGAAAAAAAGGACAAAGGGTACTTCATCTCTATTCAAGCTTTCTTTATCTTTAAGAATATTTCCTTTAAGTAGCCCTTCGTAATTTCAGAGAGCCAAGAGAGCCATCTCGTTCGATGAATATTTCGTTGTTTATTGAATGGCGAATCGCATTTAACGTTAGGAGGCTTCAAGGCGACGTTACGGCATCGATTGATGTTGGTCCATGGACAAGGGCTACTGGGGACATTATAGGTAGTATCAAGGTGAAAACCATCATAAGTTAACACACGTAGAAGATAACGAAGAAATCTGTTCCTTGCCGATGGATCTTAAATTTCTCGAAGCACAATATTACATGAAAAGCTTCACGTGGCTTTCATAACAGCCATTCGAATGCTGTTATCCCTTCACATCCTCTAAGAAATATCCTCTAAAGACGACCTATGGCAAAGTTTAATTCGGTATGAAAATTCGTTCTCGCATAATCCTCAGGCTGTATCTACTCTTCTCGATAATACAGTTATCCGACAATCTCTATAGTGCGTATATGTATATACATTTTATGTTCATCAAATAAATCTATATTATTGAATAGCATTACGTAATTGCGAAGCACGTTGTCATGTTACTTTTGTGTCCACGTGATCACTTACGGCACGAGGGAATACACATGTAACCAACTAATTGGCGTATATGGATATTCTCTGTTTTCGGTGAGTCGGGTAGCTTTGCCTTATCACAAAGATATCAAAGGATAAGAATTTCTTGGAATACGTACAAATGTAGCTGTTTTATTGTAAAATACAGCGTGGGTTGGTGCTTTGACAAATTAATGAACGACACCAAGCGCTTTGGTTGTCAAAGAATTCCATAGGTTCAAATAGTCAGTTTTAATATATAGGGTTTCCTTAATCACGTGGACGAACTCAACGTGGGTAAACTTTCAAGCTGTTAACTAAAAAAATTAATATTAAACAAAAGCATTCGTTTCGTTCTCACATCAACCTATCGAGTCTTACGTATCACTGTACCTTTAGTGAACGACAAAAAATTCCAAGTAAATTATAACTATAAATATAGTTTAATTCGGCAAAAGCAGCCTGACCAACTTTATAATTTCAATCATGTAAAAATCCAGACTGTTATCGTTATCAATCTATCCAGACTGTTTTCAATCTATATTATCAGGTAATACAAATAGCGAAGATCTTAAGGTATTACAAGATTGAAGTATCCTGTTGCTTGACAATGCCGATCAAGTACACAAGTGTAACTTGAACTTGCACAAGGTTCGAATAGCAAACTCTGGCCCAGGTGATATGCTCGGTCAACCTTTTGTTAAGTTGACACCAGCGATATAGGGTGTCGGAATGAAATGTTTAATTACACTATTAAGTGTCTAACATAATTCAAGGTTATTTTATTACAATACAATAATGCGATTTTTGTATCAGATAAATCGTCAATATTGTAGCAGTAGAATCTTTCATATCAGAATACATATGGAATGCTGGTATATCTGATTAAACAAGTTTGGAGCAGTTCCTAGTTAACCAATAACTTGAGTTATCATGAATTTATATTTTTACATCTATCGATAGTACGTCAACTTCAATTTATCGTTATATCTCGTAGTCCAACCGCGCGATGCACTTTTTTACAGTTTATTTCGGGTAACCATGAAAGCCCTCTGATTGACGGGGGCTTCTCGCAACTGTTCTCTTTTTCACCCGCTTCTCAGTCGCCACGCGCTAACTACCCTGGAAGCAGAGACATCCTTATACACGGTGAAGAGTGAAATACAGGCTTCTACTTGATATATTTATAGGCAGATTCGAGAGCCACGAGAAATTTAACCCTTAACTACACAGTTCAGACTTTAGGGACACACTTTATATGGTGAGGCCTTTGGACCTCAATCGGAGGAACTAGATTGTCAGATTATTATAATAGTATGAACAGCATAGCTCGAAAGTAAAGGGTTGAGTTAGTCAGCTCTTAGTTTAAACAAATTTATCAGCTAGGTGTCAAATAATTTTTATATAATAGATTTTTTTAAATAAATAAAGCCAGTAAGGTCGCTGAGACTGTACATGTATTTTTACGGATTCAGTAGTTTTTTAAAGTTCATATTTCAACGTGAACGCGAAACACGTTCTTCTTAGCTCTTATGCATTTGACAGGTAATTTGTCACGCAATATATTATGGATACGTGCTGCTGGTGTTACTAGAAGTTACTAGAAGAATTTCTAGTATACCAGATTATAAGACTAAATATTTTTATAAGCATAAGAGGAAGTCTACATAGACATATATCGATATCGTTTAGTAACTTTTATGACGTCATTTTGATTTCGGAATGTGGACAAGGAACTTCAGATATGTTTCAGGGACTCTGGTAGTCTTGACTTTATTACGTACGTTCGACTTTATGCTTGTGACGTAATCATTTCGGGGCACGTGGATAATTCGACGTGTCTCGCAGTCTACGTCATAACAAAGGTAACACGTGTTTCCAATTGCAGGCGTGTCAGGCGTATGTTACATATTATATATCTATATTTTTCAGGCAAAAATCCCAGCAATTTCTGATTGCTATGGAAGTTGATAGAGGTAAAAGCGTGGAACGGTAACGTCTTGTTTACTCAATATTTGATTCTATTCTTTTTTAATTGGATCGAATTATACAGTACAAATAAGGCGGAGTCGTATACATACATACATACATGCATACGTATACAATACATAATAACAGTGTAATAACGTTGGACACAAACAGAAACGTAATAACAAGAGAGTGTCGTACAGCAGCCATGTCGTTAACCACTAATTGCAATTACAACACTCGGTTTGATAATAGGGCAAACGTTGAATATACGTTACTACGTGCCAACTTTTAGTTTGTCATTTGGTATTCGCACTATCGAATTTCTTAATGAAACGAATACGACCTCATGAAGATTTTTAGCCATTGAGAATTTGTTATTTCGTATTTCTCGAAGTTCCCGGTTTGTTGAATTATATCTTAGATATCTTCATCACTTTGGTTCTTAAGGGTAATTTCTTTTGAAGTTTCGGCTGATTTGAGGAGGCAGCCATAAGGAAAGGAAGGGCCATAAGGAAAGGAAGGAAGGAAGGAAGTTTCGGATGACGTGGAATATACATACGAATATATGTGTATTGTGTGGGATGTTACAGAATCGCTTGGTATCGAGATACCATGCATCATTAGGATGATTCGTAAAAAAATATGTTTCTCCAAATTTGTATTTTGACCAATTATGATATTATATGTAATATCTCATTAGTAACTACCTAAGCTATCTTGTGACTACCCACACGAGACTATTTCTTTCTGGATTCAGAAATACCAAGAAACTTGATATCACAGAGCCTCGCACCATATCAGAAATGCTGTAGACATAAAATATTTTTAACTACAGAATGGCGATTGATCTTGTCAAAGTTCCTAATATATGTATATTATCGGATACCAAGTTATTCGGTTTGCACGTGTGCACGTCCAACCTACACTTTCCAAATAACATTTATCAAGCAAATAGAAATTCGTCGCACAGCAGCTATTTAAATCTTTTGCCATTGATTTTCAGCAGCACTCCGCCAAGTTTCAAAGGTATAGGTAAATATAAGAAGTCATGTCAAAACAAGAGAAAAAAAATGCTTTCAACTTTGAAAGAAATTTCTCGAGCCTCAACTTTCCTTATTCAATAAGCAAATACTTGGTAGCAGGTCTTTTTTTTTTTGTTTCTTTCACATTCGGCCTAGCCCCATATCTATGTTGACTCGCTCGACCTCCTGTATACAGTATTCGCAATTTCATTGACTCGAGAAGAAATCTTTTCAAAGCTCTTTTTTTTTAGGCGATTTGTTTACGTGGGATTCATATACGTAATTTTCCTGTAAGAAACGCATGATGCATCCTGTGCTACTGAAGATCAGAGTTGAGACTGGGTCAAGCTCTTGGCTTTTTCAAGGAATGTAGAAAAAAGAAAGTAAGCAGAACAGCTTAATTAAGTGATGGAAGGAAATTATCTTGTGGATGCTGCCGTAACCAGTCACGTTTTTTACTGAAAGCTTTTATGACTTTTTGTACAATTTATAAATTCTGTCCTCATTATAAATATTCTTCTTAGGACTGAGACTAGTATGCTCCTCTTCCTGATCATTTTCGATTTCAAATAATCTTTCAATTGGTTAACGCTCTTAGCTGGCAGCTCTTGTAATTTCCAGACCCTAAATTGTACTCTTCGAGCCGATGGGATATCTGGCCATTTCGAATCGACTAAAAGCGTAGTATTCTTGGGGCTGGGTTAATTTAATGGGAATTTTGCTCTGTGAAACATGAAAAAAGAGGAGATCGACCTTGCCTGTCTGTCAGGGGTGTCACTGCTGCCACCAGTCCTACGAGCACGCCTGAATTACGTGCGAAATTGCGCTGATGCTGCTTGCTGTCATTCTTGGATTCCTAAAAGGTCTAGCATTATTGCATATCGTGTTCGACTATGTTGTAATGGGATTTTTTTATAACCAAAAGATTCTGGGTTCGAGGACAAAAGTGGGATGTTAGTCTTCTTATAAAATGAAATCTCGTTAAAATTGTTAAGAAATGAAATAAATAACACGATTATTTTAATACAAAAAAAATATTACTTTTGCGATGAATAATATATATTAAGGAAATTCATTCCCACATCGAAATCAGCAATAAGAAAGTATCCAGTAAATATATCAACCATTAGAAGATGTAAAACAGATTTTTCGGCCGTGCATTGATCTCATATCCTTCCTGTAGTTTGGAGTCTGTATCAAAGTACCAAGTAAAAAATGGTAAAATCACTCAAAAAATGAACAGCACTGACATACCAGCGCACAGTGACATCCGTTAAAAACGAATTAGATCCCACAAACACTTTTGGGAAATAAGGTTTAATGTCTCCTGGGAAGGTAGTAGCAACATGGCAGCGGAATGCGGAAATGGACCAATCACGTAATCAAGTACACGTACCGGAAGTATACGTTGTTCCCACACTAATAATAGCAGCTGGTTTAAACCAGGGATAAAATAGCAAAGAGAATCGGAATTTAGAATTGGAAAAAAATTGTCAGTTCGTTATGCCATATCAGTCTCGTATTGTTTTTTTTAAAACGAACAAAAATCCATAAACCAGTAGTTTCTGCTACGGCATGTCTAAAAGCGTGCAGTGCATACATACATATTTACTCGTATGCTTTCTCGCTTCACGTGTCATCCCATAATATTATTGCGCGTGCTGGAGTCTCGTGCTTACACATTGGCGAGGTAAAGCTTTGTGCATAAAACAGTGCTGTAGCCGGCAACTGTCGGGCTTTGAAATATCTGTAGAAATTGCATACGCAACATCTGGGTCGAACGTGCAATGATTATTGAAATATCTAACTGGCGTATGAGACAAATTTATATGATTTTTTATTTAGTTGTAGCACCCGGTATACCTCGACTGTGCGTTACATCTATGAAAGACGGGCGGATTGTTTTGAAACTTGTAAACTGAACTCGGCAAACTTATAACACAATGGCTAATGAAGTACTAAACTTGGTATAATAAAGAATTAGGAGCTATTGATTTATTTCCTAGCATAGAATAAAGTGTTCTTTCTATGCTGCTGTTTCTGCGACAGGTTCAGGAATACGAACACTTTATCATTCATGAGTTATGCATACTGCGTGAAGTGGTTGATTGAGATAATCATTGATTAACAGTCAAGTGGATTTACGAGGTTCGACCCTGAAGCTGACTGTAATAGTATCATGACTGAATAACAAAGCTCATTAGCGAAGCCACAGTTTCGTATTTATCAGTCTTGAAATTTAAATTGTACCTAAAGTTGGAATTAAATTATCCCAATCGCGTTTAACGGAGTTTCCCGGATATTCGGAATGCGCATTGAAGTACGCGTACCCCATATCGACGAAAACATAAGGTTTTAATTAACTAATAAATTTAATTACACGAATCGAAACCTAAATTATTATTTTCTGTATAATACTTGAACCGCCTAACGAATAAGTATAATAATGAGTTTGATAAAATTTTTTGTAAATGCATAAAAAAAATTTTGAATCTATCATTGCCCATTAGCAATAAGGTATTGGACGTTGCAAAAAATTTTGGGATGAATACAAAGATTCAATTTTGAAATAAGAAATCGTATAATCACGTAATCAAAATACCCGCGATCGGTATATACGTGGTTGATAGAAATTTCCATAACTAACCTTACCTTGGCATCCTGTACGTTTCTCATTATTAGTAATATAGGTCACACCCACCTATCCCAATTCCATGCAAACTGGATCAATTGTTGTCTATTAAATCTACGCGATACAATCCTAGGATGAATTTAACGTAGAGACGTACCGGGTGTTACCTCATGAGAAGGATCTCGAATTACGTACCCTCTAACCCTTTCAAATTCAGATGTGGAAATTAAGGGCCATTTTCATTTAATCCAAGAATTAATGGCTTTCCATTTAACGAGAACGGATCTCGTTATTTGAATATTCTACGATATACGTAGTCGGCGCTACTTTGCTACGTATTTACTTAAAATATATACCTACTTCAGTTGATATACAAAATTTCGTTTTTGCTGACTTTCCCGTTACATGATAAAGTTCAACAATGAACATAGCCCTGTGACACCTTCACCTATATTCAAGATATAACATCCGACGGAGATATGTTTCGCGTTAGAGTATACCGGGTATACTGAGGGACCAGATTTCAGAGCTTTCAAAGGCTTAGAAGCTTTTGGATTCCCTCAACGGTGACAATAACTCTGAAATCGTTAAGCCGCGTTTTATGATGACGACCGATAGAGGAGTGCTTCGATAAAGCTATTGGATTGAAATGTCGCAAGTACGTTTTCCTAATAGTTACGGTTACAGTATGGACTGACATAAAGTTTAAGGCTAATCGATGACTTTTATGTTGGTTAACTCGAGATAACTGCATATACATATATGTGTATATATATATATATGTGCCCATAATTATGAAAATGGTCTAAGTAAAATATTTCTTGTTTCGAGATTACATTGAATTAATTTAGTTTAAAATAATATGATGTGAAATAACTGATAAACTCATTCTTTTAAATTTTGACTTAGACCATTTTCATAATTATGGGCACATATATGTACACACAAATATTTTACGCGCATTAATTTTTTCAATGATTCGAACGGAAATCGATCTTCCCAAATTAACTAGTGGCCATAAGTAATTTCCTGATAATAACCATTTCCTTAATTTCTTTTTCATATGTAAAATATATATTTAAAAAATGTATGAAATTTTAATAAAATATATGTATACGTATAGTGTCTTGAAAAAAGTATTATTCGAGAAAAATATATGCAGATTTATTATTGTGATGCAGTATTGAATATAATTGGCAACTGTAGAAATTCTATTGACGGTATAAAATTCGTATGAAAATACGAATACTGGCTATCGATATTGTAACGGTGCTGATATGTCGAGAAATAAGCATAACAGTAATCGCAACTACCGGCTGACAAGGAACATTGCACACCACAATGTTTCGCAACGTTCACGTGTTTTTAAATAAAAAAATTACCCTCAGAAATTTCCCGTATCTGTGCCACGATCTATGACGTGTTAAATAGATAAAAGATAATGTCGAAGAATCTGAAAGTTTTTGGAATCTTTCCAAATTCATTGCGGAAACGTGGTATTAGCTGCATGGAGACTTTGCAACGTGATAAAATTGCACTTGGCATCTTTCCATAAACCGGCAATCCGTTCCTGCTACGTCACTTACCAGGATCATATTTTTTTTTCAAAGTCACAGATTTTTGAAAATAAATATCTCTAGTGCCATGTACAATATGCCTAGTACAACTTTAAAGTACTATCCGTATGTAGTATCATGTATGTGAATTGCATAATTTAAAAAATTTCAAACTTCCTGTGGCGTTAGACTTCGTTCTGGTTTGTTTTCATGAAACGATATAAATTTTTAACGAAAAACCACGCTATCCGGATATAGAAACTACAATTCGACGAAGGACGAGCATTCGAAAAATGCATCGTTTCGTACGGAGACAACTAAACCAAGAATCTCGTTTGATGAATGTTCTTTTTCTTAAGCAATATACTTCGATTCGTATCCCCGCGGTCCGACGTGCATTGTTACTGCAATGTCTTGGTTCATCGATAAACGTTTTATCATTCCACGTGGAAAACTTACGTGCAAGTAGGTACATTGCAGGGGAAGAAGAAAAAAAAATGAGAAAAATGTAAAAGAAAGAATGCTACACGGTATGAATGATGCGGATAACGTTTGGAATATATTAAGTGGACTTTCACCATGCCGGAAAATCGGTATTCACTCCTCTGCTATTGGTTCGAGTTTCACTCCGGACTAAAGAATTGCTTCCAGTTTCCTTTTCAAATGAGAGTTATCTCAGAAAATGGATTTGGATAAGGATAACTTGACAGTTCTTATAAATCCTTGATCCTACCGTTCCAATTTCCAATTGCCGTCTTCTCTCATGGCGCAGAGCTGCTGGTGTCCTACATTTCTCTGTTCAGAACCCCCCCCCCCTCCCCCTTGTTATACTACTGATAGAAAATCATTTTTCCATTCAATAAATGCACTTTGAGATATATTAGCTATGTCCAAAATACTGTCTCCGTGTGAAATGATTATTTTTTGCCGATCATACAGTTCTCGAAATAGTAAAGGGTGGCTGACAGAAAATAAACGGACTTAGACATCTTACCGGGTTCTCGGTGTCATAAAAACTTATACCAGTAAATTCATGTACCAGTCATTACTCCTTCGCACTAGAGAATTAATCGACAGCCGTTTCTATTATGCGACAAATTTTTCAAAAGCAATTTCTACAATGAGTGTCAATAATGCCTTGGTGACGAGATACTGACCCTTCCTTCCTTTCCTTATGGCTGTCTCCTCCAATGAGGAGATGTGCCAGTTCAAACAGAGATGAGTAGGAAGGTGCACAATGCTAAGGTTTTAGGCAGAGATGAGTAGGGAGATGCGCAACGTAACGGTTTCAGGCGATACCAAAAACATGGCGTTAAATCGTAGGGGCGAGTCCAGAAGTAGGATTTTGTGATCATCGCCTCTGTCGATAATACATATCCCGCCGTAACCGAGTTGAACGTAATCACGAACGTATAGCTTGGCGGGCAGAGGACCGTCGGGAAGTTAGCGTGGGAAAATAAAAATTTATGTTTATATGTGGTGGACCCAGATCTGTGGTGGACCTAGGTCCACCACACTCGTTCTCAGTCACCTGTAAGGATAACCTCAACTTATTATATACCATATTTTTGGACTTTTTAAGGGCTGTCGAACGCGCCTAGCCGCAATTAAATCGGACCACTCCTTCGAAAAAGCCAC
>JARQSW010000441.1:1098857-1135337 GCA_030142375.1 Calameuta pallipes | reverse complement strand
AATGATAACCTCAACTTATTATATACCATATTTTTGGACTTTTTAAGGGCTGTCGAACGCGCCTAGCCCCAATTAAATCGGACCACTCCTTCGAAAAAGCCACCCAGAAAACGAGTGTGGTGGACCCAGATCTGTGGTGGACCTAGGTCCACCATCTCTGGACGTGTGCCATCATGTTCTTTATTATTCTAAATGATTTTAAAAACCATTATTAATTAAGGGCTTACATTCCCAACACTTTTCGATCTTTTGGTTAT
Source organism: Calameuta pallipes (assembly GCA_030142375.1). Classification (NCBI taxonomy): domain Eukaryota; kingdom Metazoa; phylum Arthropoda; class Insecta; order Hymenoptera; family Cephidae; genus Calameuta; species Calameuta pallipes. The sequence goes on along the minus strand of JARQSW010000441.1, from coordinate 1,135,080 downwards.
ACCCTTCGGCCCCAAAAAACAACCCCCAACACAAGTATAAGCATAGGGAAATAGTTCTCTATTCTAGAATGACCGTCAAGTTATACGTTCGTAATCACGTTCAACTCGGCTACCACGGGATACGCATTATCAACGGAGACGATTATCACAAAATCCTACTCCTAAATTCGCCGCTACGATTTAACGCCATGTTTTTGGTATCCCCTAAAACCGTAGCGTTGTGCATCTCCCTACTGATCTCTGTAAAAAGTGGCTTCAACATGTTGTCTTATGATTCATTAAATTAGTCGGTAAATTTGTAAAATTAATATGTCACATTTATAAGATTCCTATGTTATTAAAGGTGTTATTCCAAAGCTTCTTGACATTTATAGATAGAGCTATTAAATCACTGAAAGATTCTGAGGGTTTGTACCCTCACATTTTTTTTAATTCGAGGTAAATACGTAGAAAGTAGTGCTTCTACGCACAAATTTTTCGAGTTTTTCCAAAAATTATCGTTCGCTAAGCTTTCCTATTGGTCCCATTCGAAAGAGTATAGTCTCTAGTACATCTCCACTGCATTCCACCGTTTGCCCCCTTACAGTTTTTTTTTTTTAATTCACGTTGAGTACGTAGTGAGTAGTGCGTCGGGACGCCAGTTTTTTGAGTTGAGTTGAATTCTGAGCTTGGAAACGTAGTCATTGGAACGTACCTGTCACAAGTGTGTTCGAAAGTGAACCGAGGCAATGATGCTCGAAGCATTCTCAGCTGGTTTTCGAACGCAGCTGTCGTAAGTGTGTTCGTAAACAAATCACATTGTTTACTTTTGCAATTGAGCTAAGAGAAAATCAAATATTACTTGCTATTTAGAGATGCTTTAAAAAGGTAAAAAAAATATTTCGGAGCAATATGGAGCAAATCGAGAGCAATTAATTCATCAATTTGAATAAAAATAAAATTTTCTGTTTTAATGAATATTTATTAATCATTACATAGTAGCAGCGGAACAGTTAGGGAAACATATAGAACATTTAAGGAGCAATATTTTAGGCATTATAAACATATAAATTTGTATTTTCCCGTGCTAACTTCCCGACGGTTTTAAAAATTGATTACTAGGCTATAATTCGACAATGTGGATCATAACAACAATTGATATGTGCATAACTGTGGCGCATTCGTTTACGTTTATCGACTGCCGTAGTTTACTTGACCGACTGCCAATTACCCACAATCCAAGAAACGCACCTTGTACCAATTATATTTTCAATACATGAATTCTATTTTGTTACATAGCAGCTATATAAATGTAACATAAATATGAGAGACGTGTTTGACTATTGATTGATAATATCAGCGTTATCAGTTAACCACTGGCTGCTTGCAGCACCACCGTAACCAGTAGTCTCATCTCCATGGCGCTTTCCTCCGCGCAAGTTTGATCAATACTTCATCTTCAACCCTGCAGCAGTTTTACTACGGTTGCTATACCGAAAAACTGAATATTTCGAGTATTCAATATCTTTTATATAAATGTTTACTATGTACAGTGATGACTTGTGTCCCGGATTTTGAAGATCAGCGATTATGGAATTTTATCCGTTATTCAGTGTCTGCTTGAAACTGATAAAATTTTGGTCTATATTGTCAAAATGAATTAAATGAAATAAGAAAAATTATCCTTATACCATATACATTAAAGGTAAGACAATATCATCGTGAATAAAATGTTGTGCGGTATTTAATATAGAACGATTTTATTGAATTTAATATTTCAGACATAAATTTGAAAATACGTATTTAAAGATGAAAAGACAAAACGTCAGAACGCTATCGTTGGTAGTGTGCACCTTTACCTATCTTTTAATCGGTGCTGCGGTATTTGACGCTTTGGAGTCGGACACAGAGAGAAGACGTTGGGAATTTCTTTCAGGTAATTTTATCATTAATTAAAGAATAGCCAAATTATAAAATGTATATATAGCCAAAGAGATTATATTTTTACTGAGTATTAATAATTATTTTAGAGGTTCGACGTAATATGATGAGAAAATACAATATTACACCAGAGGATTACCGTATGGTAGAGATTGTCATAATTGAAAATAAGCCTCACAAAGCTGGGCCACAATGGAAATTCGCTGGTGCCTTTTATTTTGCTACTGTCGTACTGGCAATGATTGGTAAATGACAGTACTATTATCAAACCAGAAATTCTTCACTGTACGACTTTCACTAATTTAAAATTTTCAGGTTACGGCCATTCCACACCTGTGACAATAGGCGGTAAAGCATTTTGCATGGCGTATGCCATGGTTGGAATTCCATTGGGTCTCGTCATGTTCCAAAGTATTGGCGAGCGTTTAAATAAATTTGCATCAGTGGTCATTAGACGTGCCAAGAGGTACTTAAAGTGTCAAAAGACAGAAGCCACCGAGATGAATCTCATGCTAGCGACAGGGATGCTGTCAAGCATAATAATCACAACAGGAGCTGCAGTTTTCTCAAGATACGAAGGCTGGAGTTATTTTGATAGCTTTTATTACTGTTTCGTTACGCTTACCACTATTGGTTTTGGTGACTATGTTGCTCTTCAGGTAAAATCAATTACCAATCAAACATATCATATCAAAACTTATTATCAATGTTTGTCATTGTACAAGAATTCATGCTTTTTTTTAGAATGACCAAGCTCTATCAAACAAGCCTGGATACGTAGCACTGAGTTTGGTCTTCATCCTGTTCGGTCTAGCAGTAGTTGCAGCCAGTATAAATTTACTGGTACTTCGTTTCATGACTATGTAAGTCACATAGAAGTATGCCAATTTTTTTCCACTTTTACTTCATAATTATCAATACGAATTTTATATGTCTCCTTTAGGAATGCCGAAGACGTACGACGTGAGGATAATGAATTGCAGCCAGCATCCCATCACGTTTTGACTCTTGACGGTGAAGTTGTAGCAGTGAACGGGAAACTCTTAGCTGGCCATATTCCTATGATTCACGATACCGATGATTGCGTCAGCGTATGTTCCTGCACCTGCTTGGGTACTGGAACCACGGAACTCTTGGATTCTTCAGGATATCAGGGATACCGGCCACCATCGATCACGACTGGTCTTCGCGTGAAACGTGCATCCGTCTGATGGAAGGAGTTTCGTCGTCGCAGTTTACGACGTCGATTATCTAGTGCAGATAGTCGCGAACTACTTGGCATTGATGTTTAAAATTCTGCAATGTAAATTGGGTATTTTTACCTATTACTTTTTAAACCTTAGATTATAAAATCGATCCTGGAAATTTTCATGCATCAAGCTTGTTAGTGAATAACGATTTGATTCTTAATGGCAGTTGGGAAGAACGCTCAATATGATTATACTCAAATATTTTACAAGAAAATGAAAAAATAGTCGATTTTTCATGGCCTGATTGAAATTTTTCCGTATTGGTACTATTACACGCCTATTAAGTTATGAGAATTTATCTTACAAAAAAATCTTTTTGGATAACAATATATCTGGCTGAAATAAACGATATTACAGGGTTCACTGAGGTGGATCGACTAGCCTTAGATTCGTACGTGAAAATTAAAATAGTCAAATTGATCGGTAATCAATAATGCTGTCTTAAGATTTCTACTGGAACTGACAAATTTTAGAGTGAACGTCCTGAGTGTTCGCGAGTATATCTAATGGATTGCGTGATTTTAATGTCGCGCTAGTCGTTCATAAATGTATACATGTATTCACAGGTAAACAGAGAAAGACTGATTACGGAAATGTAATGAAAACAAATAGTTATTATTTTTCTAATATAAGGTTACGTTTACTGCTAATTATACCAAGGGAGTGTACGTCGTCGCTGTATCCCGATAGGTCTTTACATTGACAGCATAATAATAATGTTAATATATACGCACAAAGTGAACAACTGAATATTGTACCCCATTATGTATTAGAAAGTAAAATGTAAATTTGACATTTTAATAGACAGCATAGAATGCGTAAGAAAATTATGGAATATTGAATTTGCATTACTGCATTGGAAAAATCAGACAGCTCTCTGAGTGTACTAATGTTGCGTAACATAGTTACGTACACATGAATCAATAGTAATGCTATATGTCATTGTACAAAATATATGTATTTTTTAATTTTAAGAACTTGTTAATAAAATTGTGTTGTATAATGGATAAATATTGTGTAGATAGACATGAGGTGCTGGCTTTCAATGTTGTTCTACCTTGAGTTCCGAACAGTTCCGAGATAGTTCTCATTAGTTCTCAATCTTGGAACTATAGTTCCACACGTTAACAGCGCTGTATTTAGAAAAAATTTTTATATTTTTGAAATTTCTAAAATCGTTCTTCAAGCGGGATATCGACACTATTATTTTTACTACTCTTTACTCTACCAACGATACAACAGCGCGTTCATAGGCATTTCCATTGTGTTATTGGTTGAGAGTTGCAATTGACGAGTGAGATTATGCAATTGGTACAAAGAATTTTTACGTAATTTCGAATCCGAGAATTCGTTCTGGTAACTAAACCGAAATTTGGAGTAAAAATTAGAAATATAATTTCGGCTATCGCAGCGCCATGGGATAACATGCGGATTGCGAAAGAACTGCAGGTACGTTACTTTAAAAGATTATGAAAGATTAATATAAAGTATGAAATTGGCAAGCTGGTCCCAGGCGAGTGCCATACTGCTTTTTGCTCAAAAATGAAATACACATATTAAAGAAGATAGAAGATTAGTCACAGTCCTGAGACATACACGTTTTAATATGTACGATAAGAATTAAATTTTTATCTTTATGCACTGTAATCTCTACACTGCTTGTACAGGTATAAACGTTATTATTTTAGTAAATTGTCTTGAAAGAAGAAACATAAAATTACCTCATTCACGAAGTATTGAATCCTTGTTAAAAATATTATCAGGTATTGGAGTACTCCACTACTGTAGATATATAGCTGGAAAAAAAAGATCTTTAATGAATTGATATACATACATATACACACGCACCTACAAATTTGTTTTCCTTCGTCCGGACAAGGGATATCAATTCCTAGAACAATCATCCAAATAAAAAATCAATTTTATACCGAGATTACCTAGGTTTCGGTGATTAATTGTCAGTTTCCGTCGAATTGTGAAAAATACAAACGTATTCTGGACTGTAATTACAGTGGGACGTGAAACCTTTTCTGATTGAAATGGTCATTACCAGGCTTCATTTACCGTATAAAAACTCGGGAATTGTAGCATTCCGATATCAGTCAAGTTCCATCCTTACATCGGAAGGTGCTTTGCCATACTCACTTCGTAACCATGTAAGAAAGTTCATCTTTTATCAAGGATGCGTATAACGACAATTAATTGTTCATAAACTTCTATTTAAGGATGTACAAAACATTCTGTGTGGTGCTGATTTTATCCGCAATGGCGCTGTTCGACTCATCGGCTTCTGCTGGAATTGCTGAACTGTTTAACGACATCGAGGATCCTATGTTACCAATGAATCATCCTTCAATTATTGTAACAACTGCAGATTGATCCGCTAGATGGCTAATTAAATTCATATATATTTCACGTAGTGTTTTCTCCCTCTTTCATTTCAGAGTAACTCTCTTCAAGATGTTCTTGAAGAAGATGGCGTAGGAACACCCTGTCACATGGAATACCAAGTGGTAATTTAAATAATAAAGATAAAATAATTTTAAAAAATTAATAATACCGTTTATTTTTTACAGACTAAGAGAAAAGTCGGACGTTGCACTAAATTAGGCCATGGCGTTAGAGGATGCGTTTCCGGCACGTACCTGAATCCGTTCCATCCTGATTGCATGTAAAACGTTAATAACACGGGATTGTGTTATCTGCCATGGGATATTTGACATAACTTATTCGTATTGGAACTATCATCGTCTTATCAGCAGAGCCTGTATTGATTTCTTATTTTAAGGCAACGCATGTATGCGCATCCTAGTGAATTAATAAATATCAGTATATAATCATAGTCAGCATTATTCTAAAAAATATTTTTCAGTAAAAAATACACTTGTAGATACAACGGTAGATATGAAATAATTACCATCAATAGAAAAAAGCTGAGAATAAATCTATTAAAGAGCATTTATAAAATATAGAATTGTAGTTCATCATTATTTCTTATACTCATTCTAGACTCTGTCACGTCTCCTGGAAAAAATGTGTTTTATTCACGGGAACGATTTCATTTCATTTGACGTCTCCACGTAAGCTATGGAATCAGCGAACGTTGTAGCGACGCTAAGCCGGCTTCCCTCACATCTTGATACGCAATTTCCTTGCATTACGCAGCTCCCAACAATAATAGACTCTCCATCCTGATCTTCTAAGAAGCCTGGTATTCATTTTAATTTACAGTAGGATTCCGGTTGCCCGGAAACAAAATGTCGTTCTACCTCCATTCCATATATATATAACGTAGAACACCGTTTCTCTGGCATTTTAACTCGCGACAACGCACCCAACATGGACCGTGCAAAATTACGGAATTCTTTACAAAATTTTGGCATAGTATTATTTTTGGTGATTATGTTTATCTTGCAGTATGTCAATGCCGCTTTGACAACAGTGGGACTTGGTAAAATACGTTTAATTAAGAAAACAAGAAAAACCACTGTATCTTATGGATACGTTGGGGTATAATTATTTTCAGGGACTCGTTTAAAAACTTTACACGACACAGTGGAATACATGGCTAAGCGACCTGAACAAATGAACGTGGATGCCATTTTTGGTATCACGTTGGTGGAAGGTAGTAACTGGAATGACTTAATAAAAAATTATACATACAATACAAAATACATATTTAATACAGCTAATACTATGGCTTGTCTGGAACATCCAAAAATAAATGTACTCGATAAGGAATATCGAAGGATTCTGACAAATATTTTGAGGATATCTAGAAACGCCAGAATCAACACAATGTCCATAATCAATTTGAAGAACGAACAGTATCAGACCTGTAAGGTGATTCGATTCTATTTTTTTTTTTATATTAAAAACACGTCATTTTCAATATTACATTTAAATATCGGTCTAAAATAATAGATGAGCCAGAAGTTAGTTTTACAGTAACTCGCATAATGAATCAACCGAAAATATGGATTAGACCAATTCCTTGGCGTTTGGGTCTTCTGGGAAAGATACCTGTCGCTGGTGAAGGATTGACAAGCTCTTCTACCAAGAGAATAATGTACCAGGGTACTCCTCAGGAGAATGAAAGTGACAAGTGTCTAATTCGTTTATCATTGGGTGGACTCCAAAGGAATTGCAAAGTATCTGGTGACTGTGCAGAGATGCTCTTAAGGGATGACAATCCAAGAGGTTATCCTTTAACCCATCGATTATTATATATACAGTTAGCCAGAGCGGTGAGTCTTATAAGAAAAATAGATTATTGTTAATAGTTTAACTACGAGTTTAAAAATCTTTTTCAATTTTAGTTGGGATGTCAGGAACACCTCAGGACCAATTTTACACAACTTATACCCCTGTACTGTAAACTGATCCTACAAGATTTAGTTGAACTGGAAGCAACGGGATTTCCGGAAATGGCTCGCGATCTCGCCACAGAGCAAGGTAAATAAAAATAGGGAAAAAATTTTTTAACGAATTTTCAGAATTCGGAAATTTATTATTTTTAGTTTTACTATGCGGCATGGAGGGTTTTCTAGAATTTGCCAATGATCATTATACCAGTCTCATACTCAGCTGGCCAAACTATGCTGGCTGCTTCAATGCTTTTGGGTAAGTCTATTTATTAAAAAAAGTTCTAAATCTCTTTTTGATATTAATTTGTCATAGTTTCGAGAGCGATACCAGAAATATTAAGAATCTCGGAATCCGCAATCGCAGAGAGAGTTCAGCTACTGATTTTGGCTGTGATAATCATTCGACTGCTTTGGGTGCTGCTAGTTTGGCATTACTGATACGTCAGTACGTAGAAGTTGGTACAGGAATGTGAATAATCCAAAAATATGAAAACCTCATGTCCAACCTACCATAAAATATAATAATGAACCTTATAACATTGAAATAAAATATTGACAAGTGTCAAAAAAGCAAAATGTCAGATCATCACAATTATTAGACACCTTTGAAGTATATAAAATTCCCACAGGACTCCATCAATTCATAAGATCCACCTAAAGGTCAATGAACATATATGAACAAGATTATTCTAACAATAAAAACGATAATTTATTAGCATTGAGTAACACAGGTTAAAAAACATTCCGATTTCGCATGTGAATTGCTATACAAACGTATACATGTGCCAGCATATATTATCATACATACAATGTATAGTAGAGAGCCAAAATTTAAATGGCATAAAGATACATTAAAAATTTTAAAGTCCACCCCTCCTTTTAATTTTGTTCGTCTCACCATTGGCGACAGTGATGACAAACTACTGACTAATTCGACACAGTCTAAATACTATTATTAACCTGACGATTAAGCGTGCTTGTATCGCCTGGAAACATGCGACCCTTCATACACGTCAATTTCGGTCAGACGATTTAAGTTCACAGACGTGAATCAACACCCGTGTCTTATCCTTGTGTAATTTTCATTACTTAATTCATATAGTCATATATTATTAAATCTCCATTATGCAGCACAATTCGTTCAACGAGTCGTGTAGCAAAATGTATGAAAAATGTCTCGTTGACAGAATCGCGAGGGATATTTGATTCCTGAGGGATTATATTACGGGATGCTCCCACTCTGTCATCCTCGTGTAGCCCAATTAAGGTCGTCGATAATAATAGGGTTTTCCATAAGGTCCCATTCTTCCATCATTCTTCGTTAGTCTTACTTCTTGGAAGAAGCTGAATACCACAGCCCATATGTATAAGTATATCACTGTAAGAATATATTAAAATAATTTTTGTAATCATTGTATGACTAGACTAAAGTAATTATTAATTAATGGCAACAATTATAATCGAATAAAATAATCATCATAATACTGCATTGTAACTGAACCGTATCTCACTTACCTACTATCAGAAGGCCAAACAACAAGTATAAGGAACCATTTAAGACGTCGGGCAGAATGTACAGCATTATAACCGTGTACAAGACGGTTACTAGAAGCCCTATGACGCACATGATTCCAAGTATCACCCAAGGAAGCATCATAAAGACGTTTCTCTGTGGGAATAGTATTTAGGTAAAAAAGAAATTATTTCATAATTATCATAACACGTTGATTACCTTTATCGCTCCTATTATCAGAAGAGTCGAGATCAGTATAGTCATTGCGAGACTTATTGTTAGAATAATCTGAACGATTGTCTTGTCAAGATTTTCAATGATTACAATCCTGTATTTGATGTTGGTAGTGAAGAGCAGTATGATGTTTATAACTGATAATATCTATAAAAAAAATAATGCATGTTATAATCTAATTCAATCACATTATTTTTAACATCGTTTTACTTTGTTTAAACAATATCATACATACAATCCCCATTATGCCAATGAATATAGTGCCTGCTTTGAGCGAGATACAACCACAGCATGTTCGCAGCGCCATTGTTCCTTCTCAAGATGTGAAGTTCTTTTTGCAACAATAAAGAGAGTAAAACAATGTGCCTGTAATCAAAAAAAAATATTTATTACCATATTTAGGACTGTACAATAAACTTCAGAATTTTTCGATGACTTTCACGCATTTTTTACGCGACTTTACAGTACGGCGCATCAGCGTGTCAAAATCTCTTAAATAATGTATGTATACGATATGACGTATCCAAACCATACCACAATTACTGCACCACACTGTACATTGCAATACGATGTATTATGGTGCAGAGATTATAGTGTTTATCCTATATTATATTAACACACGTAATGTATAATGTACGTAAGTACATATGTACTGCATGTGAATACGAAACTTGTTGTAAACGCTTAGGTGCTGAAGCGTAGCTCGTCAGGGCTCGGAAATGACGTGACGTAATTCCAGGCCACGAATTAATAGACGGCTTTATCCGTGAATGGGTATAGGGGTATCGTGAGATCGAGCATTTCTCAAAGGGAAGTAACTAGGTCAATCGACGTTCGTCATTTAGGATTAAACGAATGAATCCAGTATAACGATAAGGAACGAATCCCATTAAGGGATTGATCTTTAAAAATAAAATGAAAAAAGAACCAAGATGACGCTTGCGCTATGACTCTCCCTTAATTTTGGGAATTTTATGTGAAGCGGAGGAATATAGGTCATTGACGGATTGCGCTATGCTATTTTTAAAACAGGTCAAAACAACACACGACCTTCGACGTTCAGTTTATTATTCCAGGCCGGACCACGTGATATGTTTTATTGGTAGAAGAGAAAAATTGTAGGAATTTGAAATTTTTGAAAAACGAAAAAAAAATGTAATTTTTACACTGTACCAATCATCGTACGTATTCAAATACATGTTGGATACATGATCGTTATATTTATTCTAGTATACTTATCACATCATCATTTATTATAGTGCATTAAATGCAATGATGATATGAGCTTATGATTCCAGACGTAAATATATTTTACTTTTATCTTTGGACTTTGACCATTTTTCTAATAACGTAATCCTCATGAACTTTTTGCTCTAGGTCAAGCGACACTGAAGTCTGACTCCTATGCTTGTATAAAGTGACTCCACATATGACCATGTGTGCATATACATATACGTACATTCGAATCACAGTAGGCGACCATGACGTTCGTCATGGCCACGGACAACAATCTTCTCTCGCGACTACTTAACGATCCTCATATGGAAACTGAACTCTGTCGTCCCGCCAGTTCACCTCGGAGAAAAGAGTCGAAAGAGAGAGAGTGAGAAAAAGAGAAGACCGGTGCGCCCATCTAGCGAGTCTAACGAGTACTATATAACTAGTAAGAAATGACCATTGTAGGAATTATGGGTATTGTGTCACTTCTCTGACGAGACACGCAATCATATACAGGTAACGCACTCATTGTTTAATTTTGAATCGACCTGTCAGCTGTTACACAGATTGCACGCACGCAGCTAACGCAACAGCAACTCGGTAATGTAGTAACGTATATAAGTACATATAAGATGTTGTGGAATCGTAAGACGTCAAGAGTCGTCGATAAATTTAGTTATGCGTAGGCCACATGCTAAACATTGGATAAAAAAATATTAAGAACAAACCACTTGTACAATCTTACCAAAAAAATTCTATGAATATTCATTCGATAGGCATGCACATATATATTTGCTTGTGAAGAGATTAACGAAGAGGAAATTAATTAGATCAAGAGAAAGAAAGTAAAGCGCAATTGTAATCTGTTCACGTTGATTCGACTTTATGGAAAAATTGTTTTACTCGTCTCGGCTTTACGGAGCTTTGAAAATGATAGGGGCAACGTCATCACCAAGAATTCTAAATTTAACTTGACTCGGAAACACGTATCGATCCCTTTCTGTACCGATCAATATCATTTTGGTAGATCATATGGTTGCGATCATCACCCGATACAGCAGTGACTAACTATTAGGCATTTAACCACCTATACAATAGTTTTCCAATTGTTATTTATCTATCAGTATCTGTACTCACTCGGTACGCCAAGTTGTTTATCCCGTGAAAAACTGTTTGGTACTCCGCAAATTTAGTACAGAGCAAGTAATATAATATCCGGTATCCAAAATCTTCGGCAATTAATTGACAACGAGATTCGATCGTGTTACGTCAGATGGATTGCTTAACCACGTAAATTCATGTCTCTGCGAATCTTTCTTTTTCGTAACGAATGTCGCTCGAATTGCGGATCTGGCGTCGCGTTCCGCGCACAAGAGAAGATGGTGAGAAACTGTGCCAAGAACAGAAACGCGCTACGCCAAACCGCGGATGGATGTTGTATGGATACACCTACTGTATCTACACCTACCGCGACCTACTCCTATATCTACACATGTTTAACACACCTAGCACGCGGGTCTCGTACAGCAGAAAATTCTCTCATACTTTGTGTGGTATGGGTATTTTTAATGGTGCAATTATATGGAGGTATATATGTATATATGTATGAATGGATATATAGGTCCAAACTATGAAATAATGCGGTTACACATTGGCGGGAGCGTACTACGCGTGTCACACAAATATATAGAGCTTATGTGGACAATTTTGGATATTGCTAATGATCTCGTAGTGATTTTTCGTTGGGATCATTTTGCATGATTAGGTACGTTCACTCGACTTCTCGGAAAGGAGTTTCAATATTGCTGGTTAATGTCAGAATATAATGTAATCAGGGAGTGGTGGAAGACCTTCTTATGATTTTTTTTTTAAGAATTATTCTAAAAATCCCAGTCTGTGTATATGATATGTGATTTTTTATTTTATCAAAGTTTTAGAATTTTGTTTGAGCGTTTCGAATGATTTTTATATTTTTAATTATAAATTATATATGCATTGGGGATTAGACGATAGCGAGAGAACTTCAAAATTTTAATTGATACGAAAAATGTGATTTTTCGAAATGAAACTTTAAGCTAAATTGTAAACGCTTTCCATTGTTTCTAACGCCATCTGTTGGAAAGCGCAAATAGTTCGTTATCGTTTTATATTGATGGTAACGGCGTAATTTACCATAGGATACGCTAAATTATCTATACCGGGTTATTCAGCCTAAACGCTCTAGCTGAAATGAGAATGTTCATTTGATTTTTATGGTAAAATCATGTTCAGCTAGTGGATTTGGTCGGAATAATCAGGTATAATATAGAGTTGAAATTTTCTTTTGTAAATTTAGGACCTGCCTAGATGACAATAGCTCGTAAAGGCCTAGCGAGAATTTAATGAGGCCCCAAATTTTTAAATGAAATTTCCCCTCGGATGTTTATGGTAAACTATAAGTAAACGTAACTGCAGTGCCATCTTATACACAGATATTGAACTAAGATTGATATTAAAACAATATATACCTAAATACTTTTAATAAGTGAAAATTGCTAGTCTAATGTCATTATGTTAATGCATAGTGTAAACAAATGATTACAGTCTTTTGTGAACTATCAAAACTGAACATGTCCATGGCAAAATTCGCGGTCTGTTTAAAAATTCTATGTTATCAGGACTTTGTCCACTTTTCTAGTTGTGTCGTGTATTTCAGATGATATTCCTTGACCTATAAATCTTCAAATATCTAATGGACTTGCTCCTCGGACAACTAATAGGTTTATCTCTTCCCACGGAACTTCTAATAACGACACTTTTTAACCTGGTTATTAGCTAATCAACAAACACCGCAGACAATGTAGAAAATTTGAAATTAGTTTTTTCCTAGGTGATTTGCGCGATAGACCAGAGTTGTTCCAAGCTCGATGAGAACTTAAACAAAATTTCGAATCTTCCAGTAGCTAAGGATAGTCCAAAAGTGATTGATGACTTGATTAACTGGATAAAAATTCGTTAGTTGGCTGCAGCAAGAGAAACATAAATTAATGGTTCGTATATAAACGAAAAGGAAATCATGGAGGATCATTTACTTTTTGCAGTATTAAGAACAATTACTTTTATAAGGAGCTATACAGCGAGAATTTACTGTGTATTGCTGTTCCTCATGTTCCTTCCTATTATCAAATGCCGTTGGCCGCTTCTATTAGTACCATGGATGATTATGGAAGTGATCAACAAATTCTTTATGAAGACTCTTACCATTCTAATTGCTGTTTTATTGTGTCTCATCGAAAAGTGCTCGCCTAAGATTGTATTTGAATTCCTCATAGTCGAATCACTGTCCTTGAGTTAGTTCGTAGTTCCTTCTCATTCTTCAATTATTTATTGATAAGCTTGTTCCTCAATTAAAGAGTTATTGATTTTTTATATTCTAGTATTATCAGTGCGTAATTGGCTCTCTGTTAAAAAACTATACATTGGATTTGAGCGTTATAAACAAATTTTGGCCCTCCCTGAAGCCGAAAAGAATCTGGATCAGAATTACGAGGAAAGTATATTATCCTTGGATGAAAGACCAGTCACCAGTGATTTGAATATTAATGAATTGACATCACCTTTACGTTTTTTGAAAAATCAAAAACTCACTGCGTCATTGCCAACATTGCTCAGTACAGACAGTCACAATTCTGAAGACATTGATAAGGCTTCAAGTATTACTTACCTTGATATCGATCTTAGTCCTGCTCAAAAATCTATGAAGATCCTTGGAATCACCGGGGAAGACATAATGAATGTGAAAACTAACGTCAATAGAAAAGTTTCCACAGCATCCTCAGAAGTGATATTAGCAGCTAATCAGATCACTGTAGAAAAAGTACAATGTTCATGTACAATCGAAACATGTTCAGATGATGAGGAAAAACATTGTGAGAATTCTGGCAAATTAAAGAAAGAAAAAATGACTTGGAGAAATGATTCTTTTTGCCAGAACTTTTTTGATGATGATAAACTTCCGAGTAAATGGTCCTCAGAGGAAGATCTTGATGACCAGAAGGTTTTAAAGAATTATATGGAAACGTATGAAAATATGACAGAACAGGAGGATTGCTCGACATTTTATCCTGCAGATGAAAAATTATCTGAAGAAACGCTTCTTAAGAAGAAGCAGAATAGTTTTGAAGAAGTGAAGGAGACACGGTCTAGCAATAAGGTCGCTGAACTTCTTACAAAGCCTGAAACAGCTATTTCTACTGCATTAAATAATGATCAAAATAAATTGACAGAGTGTACAAATTTGAAAAACATAATTCGTCAATTAAGCAATGAGAATTGCGCGATGAGAATTGGATTTAGGAATCAATTGAGTTCGCGATTCCATGAACAATGTTTAATTTCGACTAATGTTTTTTCAAAGAAAAATATTGAGTCCTGGCTTGAACATCCTGTTAAATGTCAAATAGAACATTTTAATAAGTTATGTCAAAATGGGTCAAATAGTGTCATGAAATATTCTAAAAAATGTAATTACTCACAGACCAGTTGGAAATCTGAGAGTATTTCGAGACAGGTTGGAACGGATAGTAACAAAGAAGAAGAAGATATGAATACTAATGTAATGGTCTCCAATTCGAAAAAACAGAATCATCAATCCAACGTTATTTCGACAAAAACTTCAAAGCCCAAGAATCAACAGGAAGTTATTAATGAAACTATTTCTTGGGGTACAGTTACACTGGCTCAAACTGCTCATTCCTCGGGATATGATAAGATCAAATCTAAACCACCAGTTTATCCGAAAAAGGATAAAAAGTCCTTTCAGAATAATAGTACTGAACCTACCGTAAATTCAATCAACAGAAGTTCCTCGGGAACCCGGGATCGTAATAAAGTCCGCAAAAGGTCCAAGGATCGAGATTCTATCAGAAGTTCGAGATCTTCGAGGATCAGCAGGATTTCTGAATCATTAGAAGAACGGGAAGCTAGAGAAATGAAAGCTCTCAGAGCTTACAATGAAAAAACATTAGTAAAAGATAAGCTAGAAATGGAGAGTAAAAAACGTGATAATTCTATAAAGGATATTAGTGTAGTGGTCCATGAAGATTTAAAGGATCTTTCGAAATTACCAATGAAAAATATTTTGAAAAATTATGAACCTTTGAAAAAGACATATCCAAAGACTCAGGATATTTTTATTAAAAAACTCAATATATCTGATAAGGATGCTTCGAATATCCTTGAATTTTTGGATACGTATAACGTTACGCAATTGACAGAAGAATTGAAAAAGATCAGGGACCACGATATTCTAATGCCAAGAGAATGTAATATTTTCGAAAAAGAGGAAATTAGGCGTTCTTTATCCTGTAACAATCTATCTAAGGATTTGCAGGCGCAAGTCCTCAGTAATATTACTACCTCTGAGAATATTAGTAGCAATATACAGACTCCAACTCTGGAAGAGGTAAAATGTCAGGAAAACATATCCATATCTGTAATGAACGAAAGAACTTCACAAAACCAAATAAATTCCCAGAATAATGGGAACAATGTAAAAATAATTGACAAAAGTGAATCCTTTAAGGAAGTCATTAAAAATATTAATTGGACATCCTTTACAAAAAATCCAATTGAATCGAAGATATGTACCACGGAAAATTTACAAGATAATCATTGGCAGGATCAGAATGAAAACCAAGACGTAAAATTTGATGATACGTTGCACTGGTTGATGAGGGTCATTTATTTTACGAATCAAGACGAAACTATCACATTAAAGTCCTTGGACTATAATCGAAAGTTTGTTGATCTTGAGATAATGATTAAGGATTTGAAGGAATGGAACTTTGTCGGTGTCCCAAATGAATTCGTCAGTCAGCCTTCTGCAGAAATCGATTTGTCATTTGATGACTCTGCCATTCCCTGCGGATTTAAAATATCCGAGTTAAATATTCCGGATGAGGAACCCTGTACGAGCGCAGGAATATCACTTGAAAGTTCCTCAGAAATTCAATCTCATGCCAAGCCAAACATTGAAAATAATTGTTTTAACGTTAATGACAATCCTATGGATTTTAATAATACCAAAAAAATACGTAACAGTATATACTTTCGGCAACATTTCTTTCTTTATGAGTCCTTCATAAAAAATGATACATTTCCAAGCAACAATAATATTGAGGATATTGAGAATTCGTCCAACGCAGAATCGCTTTCAAAAATATCCTCCAGTCACTCGTACAGTCTTGACTCAAAAGTACCATCTGACAGTTCTCATCAAACAATCTCATTGGGCAATCAAAGTATAATGGAAGAATTTTCAAGTGCCTCTTTCGACAGGCAAGATACAACAGACACATGAAAAAATAATAAGAATGAATAAAATCGTCCAATTCTCGTAAAAAAATTGTCCTTTTATTTCAAGGAGTCACGCATAATTAAAATGATTATATACAAAAGACATGGTAGTATCAATCTAAAAAAAGTATCTTAACACGTATCATTATCATAACCCTGTTCGGACTCCGGCACAACGTAATTAGGATCGCACACAGTGTTCCTGATAGCCTCCTTAATATTAGCTTTGAAGATCCTATAATTAACCTTCCTCGAGTCAAGATGACCATATAGATACATAGGTAATCTATTAGATAATATCCAAACGCTTGGATCATCCTCATGATCGACCTTAATATCATTAGGGAAGACCAATGAGACATTGCTTTGCCCCACCACCCCCAAATTCTGCGGTATATATTCCTTCCTGGTATCCCAGCACCACACCGAATCCCTGGTAACCATATTAAAGAACATAACGCCATCCTTATCAATGGCAGATCCCGAACTGTGTCCAAAGTCCTTAGCACGAGGTCTGCCAATTGGCACAAATTTCTCTGGATTCTCATCAGCGGTCTTCTCATCCCTCAGGACCGAGGTGGATACAGCAAATTCCCGGAAACTGGACATGGGATGGAAGAACAATGTCCTGTCGCCATTGATGTCAATTGGACTGAGGGCTATTCCGAATATTCCATCAGTCCATTGAAAATGGAGTCCATGAAGCTCATAACGAGATGACAGAGGATCCGGGAAGAAGAAGTGATGTTGAGTCCTGAATGACGTATCCTTCGAGTAGTCATAAGCGACCAGACCAAATCTCCAGACGTCGGATAGGTAAGCGACTGCAGCGCCGCAGTTGCCATTGCGCACGTCGACTACTATGTTTGAATAAAGAGAGTCCTGCTTTATCTGCTCCTGTGGAAGAGCGAAACGTCGCAGCAGGGTATCTGTTTTCAGATCGAATACGAAGACCTGTGGTGGGCATATTTGACGAGGATCACTAGTGAGGTTAACCTGACCAGAGTCTAGGACCCAGAGTCGGTCGCATTCATCGACCTGAACACGGAAGACCGAAGTGAGTCCTTTGCAGTGTTCTGAAATAATAAGATATAAATAGAAAATTAAAAACCATTTGCCTAACGAAACAGAAACGGGATCGTTAATATTCATTACCTGAATGATGCCAGTCCCAAGAGGGATACGGTCGAAGCTTTGGGTTTATACTTCTTGCATTCTTGGACACCGTTGCCAACGTGGCGGGTATGCCTTCCTTCCACCTGGGTAAGGTCACGAAGATTTTGTCCCGCCATAACTCCAAACCCAGAGGAAGACAATTTTCAGGAATATATTCCCCCTCGAAGATGGCTCTTCGACGTGCTTCTTCACTACCGAAATCAAAGTCCACCATGTCCCAAGAGAAGACCTGAAGAAATCATAAACAGGATATATAATTAGCATTTTTTGTTTAGTTTCAATATTTTAACGGTAATGCAAATGTACGTTGACACTTACCAATTCCATTGACGGACCAGCATACTCATCCATAGAATCATCGTTTTTCGGAGGCGTATATTTATGACTGGTCTTGTATGCCTCTTTCCTCAAGTCCACATTACCCAAATTCGCATTGGATATTTGCCGAACCGAATTAGGATCTACAGCATTTGTAAATGAATCAAGAGCTCTGCCAGAGATCGGAGTGTTCTTGAAATTGAATTCAGTATATGTCAACTCCTGGTGTTCCGCTGGTTTCCGATGTGCTGTAGTTTCCGGTGACGAGGGATCGTACGGTGGAAAGTTTCTGGGAACGTCCTGTAATGCAGGAACCGTATAAAGAACAATGAAACATACATACGTGTGTACGCGTACCGTATTAAATTGAACTCCAAAAGAAACGGCAAGATAAGAGAAAACATACGGATATGATACATAAGAAATATTCATACAAGGAAAGAGATACGACTGTACCAAAGGAATTTCTCATACGGATGGGAACCATTGTTTTCTTTATTTTATTTCAAATTTATTTTATGTAATTTACCGGAGAATATCCGGTGGGATCGATTAAGGGCAATGGCGCCTGCAGCTCTCTGGATAATAAGTCAGGGCCGGTGTGCTGTACGTATTGTCGCGTCCCACCCAGCAGCGACATCGACACCAGCCACGGTATGACGTTGGCCATGCCTGTATAGATAAAAAGAAAAAAAAATATACGATGGAATTCAAATTCACGAGGATTTCGTAGCGTCAGCAATCATTTCTGATATCATTTCTAAAGTGTTGCGCAATGAGAACACATCATACTCCACGTTGACCCAGTTTCGATATGACGAATTAGTACTGTTCAATGGTTATTGGCCAAGGAAGATCCAATCGAATTACGAAACGATGAAAATAAAAGCAATATATGAAATTAAAAATACGATTTTATAAAATAATATTTTTCTATGCATATCGTATATGACGCACTACGACCTGTCACAAAATTATACAATAATTATATCGCACTTTTAATAAGTATCTTTGAATTTGACAGATTATTCTTGTTTTCTTTTTTTTTTTTATATATTAGAAATAACCTCTGACCTTTTATCATCTGGCTGGTTCAATGTTCACAATTTTTATTTAATATTTTATCTAACTTTTTATGATATGTTTAATATCACTGAGATTTTACTTGGTGCATGCTCAATCCATCTACGCACACGCTATTATGCGCAGCTTGCAACTACCACTAGGTATCCAAAGTGAAGATAATTCACATGAGATGAAATCGTCCCGGAACTTAGAGAATGGGTTACACACTATCCCTACTCAGGATACCTTGAGGAAGAGGTACTAGGACACTCTCGAGTCTTGCTTGGAAACGGGGTCAGTGGCGTATAGGTTCCAGGGGTTCCATGGACTACACATATACTTGATCCGACGATACCGAAAGAGAAAGGCATCAATATCGAATACATATAGACATCATCATCTATAGTTTCTTGTATATGCATTATTAGGCATAAGATATTACAAAATCCTTGAATAATTGTTAGACAATAATTGATTAACAATTATCAACATTTTTGATGATTGCGCAGTGTTAAAATATGCAAATCGGAAATGTTAATTTACTCATGTTCACCACTGACGATGTGCCAAGGTTGCTTGAGATCTTTAAAAAAAAAGCGATTTTTTATAACCAATGTGAAAACTGGGTTCAGTCAATTTTCTGGAAAAACAATTAAACTCGTATGGTATTTCAAGAGAAAGGCGTGGTCTTAAACGACGGAATTCTTATGTAATACATTATTGTGTTATTTTTATTTTATATTTTTTTCATGCACGTGACCCAATTGGTCGTAACAATAACGTGCGTGTACAGGCACACATACTGCTATGGAAAGTCTTATATAATTGTTAGGTTTAAAACTTAATGGTCCCTATGAAGGAAGAAAATAATGAGGATCGATGAAGTTGATGGAAAGTTGGTAGAAATCAACGACCAGATCGGACGATGCCGTGGATTGCCGATCGTCGATCAGATAAAGCAAATGACAATTAGGAGCGATTACGCTGCGTCTATGGAAATATTACAGACGCTTTTGCTCCCAAGTACAAAGTGAAGAGAAGTATAAAAGTAGGCGTGTTACGCTCAAAAGTTTTCATTCTTTTAACGGACAGACAACGGTGCAGACTACGAGGGCATGAAGAAATTGGACTGGTACGCCTTCTTTTTTACTAACCAGACTGTTCACTCTCGATAGATGAATTGGTGAACAGCAGAGTCTGTGTACTTTTTATGATTTTTTCATGATTTTTTTATTGGCTTATTACTGAACGACAGGGAGAAACTCATTTTATTTTTATGGGCCATAATGGTTACACTCGGCCACCTATAGACAATAGACATTAACACGTGTTCCTTATGAATATACAGGGTGCTACGAATTGTTGATGTATGTTTTTTATTTTGAGAAAATAATTTTCGATGTAAAAAATAATCATAATAAAAATACAAATGAGGATTTTCTTGTGCGAAACAATCAAGAAGACGGTAAGAATTGATCCGTCAATGGGTTACGTAAGAATTAATCTTTTCTGATTGCGTGACTTTTGAGTCTTCATTTTACGACCGTTTCAGACTACAGAAGGCTTTGATACTGAGTATTGCTTTTTTTTTGTTTCAAGAATGTGGAGGTAGTATTAAGACACTGGTATTTCGATAAAACGATGAAATATTTGTTAAAGAATCTGAAGGCCAACGATTTCTCATTATTTTAATAGGGAATTATGCGAAGTGTTGTTTCATGGATTTTTGTTTACTCGATACACTCTCTATAGCAACTGTAAAGCGACGTGCATAAATTTTCAAATTAACTAGAAGTTCAATGTTCATTATGCAAAATTAATTCTATTGCTTGTCAACTTATAAGGAGCCGCTTAAATGTATATAATTAAAATATCAAGAGGATTCGAGTATTCCTTTCAATACGCCCTAAGCGGCCTTAATGCAGGAGAACCGGTTTATCATACTATTGGGAAATTCGTTCAACAGCCTCATAAGTTTCCTTTACGAGGAAGCATAAAACTAATTTTTTCAAAAATTTTTTACTACCGGAAAATTCGAGTTGTCTATCGCAACAGAAGCTAAATATTTATGGTTATAAGAATTTTTTTGTCGAGAAATAAAATATACTTACGATTTTTATTGCGAGCATTCTGCGACCGTTGTCTCTGTGTTTTCAAAAAGTCTCTATGGTAACGATAAATCGAATCGTCGCGTGAATGATCTTGGGAGTGGAAAACCGTACTCCCCGATCCTGATCCAGTATGTGTCCATTTGTAAACCCAGCTGCTGCTGTCACCGACAACATCGACGTCTCCAGGGACGTTTCTTCGTTTCCTCGCCATCACATTTCTCGAAAATAAAAATCCTCCTACATGCGTACCTTTCAAGATGCACTCGACAAGCAAGCACGAACACTTGGTACTATCAGCCGGTACATTAAACAGACCGTCGAGAAAGTTCAGGGAAATAAGTTGGTCAAGCGTAAAAGGTAAATCTATCCCAATAACCTGCCCATTTATATTGGATGAATAATTGTTTTTTATTGTCGTCTGTCATTCATGCAACAAAAAGAGTACCGGTTACGTGAATATACTGAAGAATCGCTTCGAATTGTATAACGAAATTCGAATAACTTTTTTCGCGCCAAAAAAATAATCGATCCTCCGTCACGTTTATTGATAGAAAGAGATCAACAAAGACACGTGACAGTATACCGAAAATGCTTTTATCGTAATTAATGAATGATCAAATTTTTTCTTACATAAAAACTGAGCGTACGGATAACATTAGAACATTTTTTTTTAATTATAGTATCTATCAACCTTAAAATTTTGATTAATCACAAACACTTTTGACACTCGAATATTTTATGTTTTTTCAAAACAATATGCAGATCATCCTGACAAATTTTTAATTACACACATCGAAATGGCGTAACCACAAGTTAGCGTATTACCGGAGATGTCGCCGTTATTCTGTAAGTCCAGAACTAAAACACGCACTTTCTTCACTACATATTTAACCCCCAGCTTCCATCTGTAATTTATTATTAGAAACTCTACCTTGCAGGCAGTCAACTTTTTGAAAATAAAAAATATTGAACGTACCTCAGAAGGCACGGAGGTTACTAGGAGGTTAAGCAAGTCTAGTCAGTTCACCCATCAGTAATCATTTCCTACTTGTGACTAATGATGATTCAATGAAATTGTAATTTCACGTGGATCAACTGCCCGAATTTTATGTAAAGTATCGTTCTACTTTATTTCGCTTTCGTTACTCTTCGTTTTACGTGAATTTCGAGACAATGACACTATTGATAATAATCACGAGGAGCGGTAACCACGAACGCAGGAAACTTCAAGGAGTGACTGACTCGATTTACACGTAACCGACTGATCACTAGCTGTTCAATAGTGGAGAAAGCACCATTAGTAATTTATCGCTAAGGCTTTCCTGGCATTAGTGTAAATCAGCACCATGTACTCAATGATCATCACCACGATGCCAGTAACCACTACCTACCGTTGGAAAGAAAACTTGCTCTGAATATAATAATCGATTTCAGAGTGAAAGTACAGGTAACTAAGTAGGTTGAAGACGCGTGAGAAAAGTCATAACCAGATTATTATAAATATTCATTACTTACGATTAAAATGTGCTTCAACGATCAATTAATCCCCCAGCACAACATCGACTAAACGATTGCATTGGCTTCCAAACAAGAAACACCCAACAAATATTAAGATCGAGTTGAGAATTTTCCAAAACTCACTTTACAAGGGAATATTAAATTATTGAAAAAAAAGAGCAATACCAGATTTTGAGTAACGACTCAAATCGCGAGTAGCAATGGGTCACTGAACATATTCAGATCATCGACTACTTCTTATATAGTCGGCAAAACAACTATCCACTTATGACATCACGAAAACCCGTTCTGGATTACTTCAGTCTAATGAGAGCAATCTCCAAGATCATCATAACCTGTCAGCATAGGAAACATATACTAATTTCGGAATCTCCCAATTCTCTTGAATCCATGATATCATTGATTCTCTTTGCGATACCGGATATTAGTGGTTTAGTAAACCGCACGCCGGAAGTAGAACAAACCTTTATAACGCTCTGAAAGTCCAAGATAATCTGGAATAATTAGTTTCCGTGCACTCTGTACAGAGATAAAAAGTAAAAGGTATTTGCACGGATGTTACGCTCGCCTAAAGTGAGCAGAAAACCGCAGTCTTAAAACAAAGGCTTGTTACTAGTATACAATATAGCTATATACTAGTGTAGGGATACTATTAGCAGAGCGATAGTATAGCGTATGTCAACTCGAGCGTTAACTAATGACTGAATGAGGATACGACCTTAAGCCATCATTTTAATCAGGGAGTCCTTACTACGATTATTTAAGAACGGTCATCGTTCAAGTAATTGCATAATCTGTACGCTAGTGCCACGGAGTGAACCATCCTACGATTGCGCAGGATCTTTGAGAAATCGTTGATGATGGATGGTCCATCACTTTTTTTATTTGATTCCATTTTTTTTCTACCATTCAAAATCATTCGAGCAAATCGCGCTTGGGAAAGTGATCGATAGATAAATAATACTTTATCGATAGAATGAAATAGTACTTATTTTTTTTTGCATTCAAAAAATTTTATTTTTTTATCTTAATTATGATTATTATACGTAGATATCAATAGTCACTGTGCGTTAGTTCCATAATAGTTATGAAAATTCAACTGGTTTTTGAAAATCCTTCAAGAGGCTTCCGTTCGATATTCGACGGTGGAAGACAATTGGTATCGGCTATCAGCTGCTGAACCGGACTCTCCAATATACGGAAATTCACCTCACTAAAATTCATTGTACCAGTCATTATCTTCTGATAACGATTGGACGCCATCAAGACTTTCTCCGGATGTCTTCGGAATTTTTTGACTTTCATACCACTCAAAAACTGAAGTCGTTCCTCATCTTGTACCACAGTGACCTAAATATGTTTGACAGAAAGTCAATGATATTAATGATCAAATATTAAGAAAAATTGAATAACTTAAAAAAAATAAACATAACAACTCACGACGTTATCCTGATTGAATTCTTTCTTGTAATTCCAACATGCCAGTGACGTATTCGCAGTGGGTCCAAAGAATAGAGTACCGCCAGAGGAAAAAGCCTGAGCCGCTGATTGGCTGGGCATCTGATAGTCACTTTTATAATAAGTCACAGATTTATCCCGTGACTGTGAAAGAGCTTTGGTACTGATAGCAAACTGATTGAATGATGCCAAAGGTTTGAAATACAGTAATTTCGATTCTGGATTGCACTTATTTGTAAGATCCATTCCGAGGATTCCATCCTCCAGTACGAAACTCTCACCAGCAATAGTGAAGTTTGCTCCATTTGGATCAGATTTGAAGACGCTTGACTCCAGACGCCACATATCTATACCGTTATAAACTATAAGTCCATAACCTTCGACATCGGCTATATAAACCTAATAAAGAAAATTGGTAATATAATATTTTTCGATGTAACAATTGTGGATTCCTGCTGGATAATCACAGAGTAGACGTAGCAATCTCTACTTGAGTCGACTATAGGTGTCACCAGTAGTCCACGGTTGGAAGAAGAAGAGGTTGCAAATTTCATCGGAATTCTAATCCTTTTAATTAACTGATCATTCGTCAGATCGAAAACCAATAATTGAGCTGGGCACACTTGATCCGAACCGACAACGCCGGTATCCAAAACCCATAGCCTGTGACATCTGTCAATCTGAAATGATTTTTAATAATTAACTATTATTTATTTTAATGTACTGTATTTTATTCGTATACACTGGACTCCCGTTAAGCGTATGCTCGATAAGTGTACGTTTCTCCTTCAATTGCTCGCTTATCTTCCACCTGGGGACATTTGGAGTATCTCTACCACCGCCTACCGAGCGTAATGTTTGATACGAGTGGAAGGACTATGTGGGTGGAGAAAAGCAAGAAAAATGTAATCTGATAAAGATTTTTGAAAGAGTGAGGACCCTCGTTAAGTTTTCGTTTTCTTTTAATCGTCTTTCCCTACACCCCGAGAATGGCACACTTAACGGGAGACTACTGTAATTATCTTGCAGTTAAATTAATTTTTTTTACATACAGTTACTCTGTAGACACCAGTTATACCTGTACAATCACTTCTATTGGCCCATGACCAATCAGGGTAAGGACTCACAAGAGGACCCCCCGCACCATAATTTTTTGAGACGGTTACCAAACTGGCTGGTACGCCTTTTTGTTTAACAATAGTCAAAAACCTTCTGCCATCTGTGAAATATAAATTAAAGAAATAAAAATTTCCGAAAATCATTGTCATTCATTTTTTTTCATTCGTGTAACTGATTATTGGATTTTTATTAAGACAGAGGGAAATGAAAAAATGCAAATACCTGGCGATTCGTCAGTATCGATTATAGCACATTGGGTATAATTGTATTCACCCGAATCAATAGCTTGCTGTCTCTGTTGGGAGTCAGTAAATACGTAATCGATATACTTCCACTCGTGCACTGTCCTAAGTTTGCTACCATGGGCAGTTAACACCAATGCAAAAATGTAAAATAATACCATTTTTTAGTTAAAACAGAAAATCGTACGAATGAAATATAAAATACGCTTTTTCACTGTGGCAAATATAAGGAAGACAGTCCTCAATGTACTAAACAAGTATATTGCAACGCAGTTGTGGATATATAGGATTTAACGTGTTATCAGAAGCATATTTACTTATCCGCAAGGTGCACACCAGCTATATAAATTTGCAATATAGGCATGTGAAACGTTTTCCAAGAAACTTGTTTAAACACCTTGTTAAACTTACTTTTCATATATTGCCATTTACTCCAATTGTTATCATGGAGAAACGGTAATGTACGGAAGTTGCTGATAGTATTCTTTTCCTTCAAGTTTGCCTTATTTTTCAGTATTATATTTCACAAACGAAATACAGTTATTACACGTCACAACGATATCGTTAGTTCACGCGAACAACTCAGCGCCATAAAAATAATTCAGTTCATTATACTTCGATTAAACTGTAGATTAGAATGTTTCTTTTATAAGAACCAGTCACAAATATAGGGAAGACTGTCGTATCGAATAATTAGGTGGAGCAATTTATAAATTTTTATTTATTTATTTTCTATTGCGAATTTTATGATCAACTTTGACGTAGATTAATCAGTTAAAGTGATATCTGTCTTTGATATCATTAAAATTGCAGCAGTGAAGTCAGCGAATTTATAAAATAAATTATTTTAATTTTTGATAAATCATAGTCTAGCAATGGAGCATTGATTGATTCGTTCCTCATACACAGATTTCACATCTACAATTCGTAAGAGGTGTTGACCTTGATTGATGACCATGATGATAATCATTAAAGTTATGGTACCATCATAGCGGATATACTATTCTTTGATAAAGTTCTAGCTACAGTTATTTTAAAGACATTGATAATGCAAATCGCAATTATCTCTACAGCAGAGGATCAATCAGAATAAAGATAGAACTATGGACCACTATCATCAATTGAACTCTTGGAAACACTTTCATTTCCAAGGTTACCGTTTCCTTCGATAAAAACTCATAATTAAAAAATTTGTCATCTATGATAGAAAGTTGTTGATGAAAAAAAATTAGATTACACATGATAATTGATAAAGAAATAATTAATTGATTAATATACAATTAGTGATTATTGATACACAAGAAATGGCCTATGTGAAATATGTCGTCTGGAGGAAAACTTTATTATCACTGATAAATCAGTTCAAGTACATTGTGTTCAATATGCCTAATGGTTTCACTATCTACTGACCAAATACGCATTGAATATGGAAATAGATTCTACGCGTTTCAAATGAGCAATATTGTCCTTGTACAAATACATAATTAATTTACATAAAATGCTGTGTGGGATATTAATTAAATTTTATTAACTAATAACCTTGATTCAGCAAGTGGAGAAACGTTACATTAGCTGTATACTAACGAACATAAAGATTCTTAAACTTTCCATGATTTCTTAAACATTGAAATGTTTTATGCATTGCGCCATAATTGATTTTATTTATTTTTCTCATTTTTTGAAAAATTGTTTATCTCAACATTGAAGACATAGGACGATTATGTATAACGTTACAGTTATTCTAATCCTATATTTTCTAAAGCACTGTATTTATTACACGTAAGAATGCCAATCAGTCGATAGCGTGAAAAATTTCTAGGAAGCAAGAAATAAGCAGCCGCGATTTTTATAGCGGATATTAAAGTCACGCTATAAGTACACACGTTTCCAATCATTGCATGTGCGATGCGAAGTTATACAAATATTTTTTAGATATTATTAAGTTCATTTGAATTGAAACATACGAGTTGACACGATAATACTTCGTATACGTGGGTGAGATGGGGGTCAATTGTAGCCCGGGGCAATTGTAACAGAAATAAAAGAAAGAAGTCGTAGAATACAGAAAGTAGTAGAATTTGACGTGTCGCGAAAATGAATAAATGTCAATTAAGTACTGTTTAATTCTTTATTATTGTTAACTTCACAATTTTTTGTCATTCTCATTGAATATGCTATAGCAGTATAATTAACAATATCGTTATATAATTAATTTGAAGATAAATAGTAAATATATAATCACTTCTTAGCTGTGGACATATATATATATATATAGTTTCTAACAAACTAGAAATTTATTCTCGAAGAATTGCCAACTCGACGGGTGTCATGAGATTGGCAATCTCCAAGAATTTCGTCAAAACCGACAAGAAAGAAAATTCCTATCTTGGCCACGTTACGTCACCACCCAAGAGTCACACTTCTCTCACACGCTAACAGACCTAAACATATCCGCTGATCTCGATACCTACATTATAAAGATTTGCGATACAATAACCAGGAAATATACTGGCTTATAAAAAATATTTGAAAACGAGTTCCAGATGGCACCTCGATGAAAAAAAAAAGATAAAAATTTATATAATAATCACAATGAATAATTTCACTTAATGGCATTCATATCCTGGGCATCCGGAAGTAAACTTAAATCCTAAAGATTTGATTGCTCCGTTTATTCCTTTTGTTCCGTTTGTTCCACCTCTTATTGGTCCCCGAAGTCACACAAGTGGACGTACCTTTTCGTACATGTACATCTTGATCCACGTGGTTATGGCTCATCCGTGGTCAATAAAAAAGGTGTAGCGGGCTGGTATGATCCTGTAGAAGGGATGATGGAGGCCCGTGTTTGTTTCCTTTATTTTCTTACTTTTTCCATCAATACTTTTTCATTACCACGATATACATTAAGAGTACGGAATACAGCGGTGATTTTGATTTTTGATTAAATTTTTTTAGATACGATTGATTATGACACCGTGGTATTCCGGTCTTTTTTTCTTTTTTTTTTGATTAACGTTTGATCAATTCCTCGGGGACTAATGTCCTTTTGTTAATTAGCTCTTACTTAGTAAATAAAATCGGCCCGTACCCTCCTGCGTTTGGACGTTCAACGACATTGCTGATACCAAGGCTGGCAACGTCGCATTTGGTACCGCGTACCAGTTCGTCAACATACGCAGCCTGAATTCGAAAATTCGTCTCGTTTGGTGTCAAGGAACCGCTCATGAATTTTTGGAACGATACCGTCACTACCCATAATTCTTGACGTCCGTTCTTCGCTGTGATTATCTGTAAAAGAGCCGCTCGGCCGTTACCGGAAGTATTCTATAATCATCGAAGTCTTTGATATATCATAAAAAATAACATTCATCACGTACCTTTAATCCGGATGGAAATTGCAATGTTTCTGAATTCACCGAAATTTTCTCGATGTTATCACCGCCGTATGAATAATCACGACTATTCCAACAGCCAATAGCAAGGTCGGACAATAATCCAAAGAACATGACACCGTTTCGATCCATGGCTTGAGCAGCTGATTGGGAAGATCGTTCTTTATCAAAAGCTTGAAAGGATCTTGGAGAAGCATCAGGATCATCATTGAAGATTGTGTAATTTCTATTAAAAAAAAACTCAGTATGGCCCAGAATAATTTTTAGCATTAATTAATTCATAAACTATAATCATTTAACGTGATTACCTAATAACTGAAGTGGGCACCCACGATTCAACGCGACTGGCTAACGAATGGAAATACAGAATTCGGTCGTGATTAAATTTGTAGGGACTCAGGGCAAGTCCAAGGATACCGTCCATCAGGTCAAAACTATCATCCTTGATATTGAAAGTCCCATACGGTGGATAAGGGTAAAATAAATTGTTATGAATCCTCCAAGATTGATTATTGTACATGTCGTATACAATAAGTGCGAATCCTGTAACGTCGGCGATATAGACAAACGTATCTCTACAAAAACCTTCAGAATCTCGAACGTCAACGATGACAGTAACATATATGGAATCATCCTTGAAGTGATCCCTAGGAAATCTGTATCTTCTTATCAATTTGTTTGACGTCAATGAAAATGCCAAAATTTGTGGACGACACACTTGGCGGCCACCCAATTTCCCTGTATCAAGAATCCATAACCTGCCGCACGCGTCAACCTGATCGAAGATAAAAAGGAGAAAGAAAAAGCATAAATATTTAACTAAACTCGTCTTACGGTAGTTTCGTCGTAACTTTCGTTAAATTTATTATCAATTAAATAAAACGTATAAACTTACCTGAATTCTATAAACGCTGGTAATACCGTCGCAGCCACCTAATCGATTCCAATTCCAATCGGGATACGGTATTATTATTGGATTTCCACCTCGAGTCATATTGTTACTAACGTATCCAATTGTCACGGGAACGCCATCTTGAAAACGTGGTATAGAAAGAAACACCATAGGGCCTCTTTTACCTACAAGTATTGATGTACAAGGAAGGTCAACTTGTTTCTGTTTTCTAGTTTAATTGCATAACATTTATAGCGTGACAACATTCAGCGTAGCCTTGGTAATTTACTACGAAATTTTACATGCATGATTAGTATGTAGGTTTGACGTAACTCACCCCCATAAAATACGTCCACGTCTATTGGCAATGGGTTGCCTGGTATAAATTCACCCCTGCTAATGGCAGATTCTCTGGCTCTTTCACTTGGAAATGCAAATTCGAGAGATTTCCATGAATATACACCGCGCAGATTGTTTTGCTGATTTGACTGGCAATTAATTGATCCAAAGGATGCGTATAGCAATACTGCTAAAAACGTGTGCTTTGCTGTCCCTGAGTAGGGCGACAGTTTGGAACGTCTGAAATATTCAATATTTATGGCGAGGTATTATAATTTGCATTTTTATCGTTATTTCATTAATAAGCCTTTCGTATACGTCCAGATGCCATTTTTTAAAAAGGATTTTTAAGCTTAACACGAATAACGTTACGTGAATCTTTCAACGTACGTTATTCTGCATGTATAATGCGTTCGGAGGGGCCATCCTCTTACGCATTACAATACGCATAAGTCACCCGATATTTCATTCGTATATCAATCGTATGCAGTTTCTTTTATCAGCACAACTGATATTGGAATAAAGCTGGGAAAAATAAAATATACGCAAGAGCGGATCTTGTTACGACTGACGATAAAGAATTTTTTATTTTTCCCAATGGCAGATGATTTATAATTATTATGCGACTAATCGATTGTGACGCAGAAAAAGCATGAGAAGGGAAAAATAAGAGGTATGTAAAATAATGTTGCTGGGTGAAGGAACAGAGGGGAAACAAAATTTTGCTATTATGCATAAGTGACGGCATATCTTATCCTGGCGCATTGATGATTAACTGTTATGATGGTAAATAAAAATTAAACATGACAATTATTGTGTAATGCAAATCTAAGGTCAAGCCAAGTGTTTATAATTCAACTGTGACACGTGAAAAATTATAGTTAAAGAGATAAAGAAAAAATTAGAAAGGATTGAGAGCGACGAGAAGAACTGAAGGGAAAGAAGGAACAGAAAGAAAGTTCGCACGCTTTTGTCTTCCGCAATTTTACGCAACGCGTTCGCGCTAGATAGTAATTTGTATTTTATATACATTACGTGTGCCGCGATACTATCTGCACGGTATTAAAGCCCTAGAAAAGGTTAAACAATTATGCGAAAACGTATCTAGCAACAATCCCATACATCTATTATTAATTAGATCGACTGATGGGAAAAATCTTAATAACAAAATATTGCGGAAAAACATTAGCGTAACACGAGACGGATTTATAGTCGGGCAGCGACATCAGTTCCACTTTGAGGGGCCATCTTCTTACAGAACTGAAACGTAAATAAGTCCCCTCAAAATGTAAGTAACAGTAAATGTGACTGCATATACAAACCTATAATCTATCACGTCGTAATTACGAATTCCCAAACTGGCAATAAATTCAAAGGTTACTGATTTATGGAATTGCATAACTAATTACTATCTCCATTCTTACCTGTAAAGAAAGCCTTCCGCCACCATTGTGTATACAAATTTTTCAAATTATTAATTATATTTTTTTTCAAAATTCCTGACAATCGGTGCTTGGCTTTTCGCTTCGGTAATACTCTCGTAACGTATTACAATATGATAACATCAAGAAATGTCGTCCACTTTGATTCTTCTTGTTGATCTTTTTTAAATTGACTTTTTATCTTTTCCTCATTTCAATACTGACCACTTTCACCGCACTAAATAATCAAAGAGTTCCTGTCCTACGTAGCTCGCAAATATCGTCCCGTCACGCTTTGCTTCTCAATCCGTCGCGACGACGGACGTCGTCAACTCCGTTTTCTAGTTATTATCACTGGCCCCGGCACGGATATTCCGGTTACGCCGATCTGACCGCTCGGACGGTCAACGGTCGACTGTGATTTCCACAGGCATCGGGCGAAATCGCTTCTAATGTCGGCACTGCTTTAACACGAACATTCGGTCACTGGAAATTTTACTATAAAACTCTGTATTCTTTATTTACTTCCTCTTTGCTGACGATATTGACTATCAATATATGCAATAGCACTCGCTGTCTATTCAATAACATTCCCGACGATTTAGCATTACATCACAATGACAATACTGAATTCAGTTGATTCAAAAAATTCATTAAAGATTTTGTAATCATTCAGCTTGAAATTTAAGAACTTTTTTTCATTCTTACGTACTACTGTTATTATTTACTTTTCAAAAAATTGACATTTTACAGAAAAATATTTTTTCATGATGCCATACTGGTTACAGTAAACGTTTTATTTTCACAAATGTAATCAGAACTATGCACATATCTGAAAAAATAAGCTAATGCTATACTCTCTTAGACTCTATTTACAAATGTTCGATGTTTTATTGACATGTTTTAATGTTTCTTATTCTTTGCATACTAACGTTTATTGATCATGCGTGTTTAATCTGTGGCGTCAATAACGTATGGTGGATGACGTCAACACCTCGGAGAAAATAATTTAGGATACAATTGGTATACGTGACTGCATGGTTCTGGGAAAATACGTGGATTTCGTATATCTCACCATTATTATTATTATTGTTGTTGTTATTAGCCTGGATACATAACGGGAATGCATACGAGAAGTTCACACGTGATTTAACTTGATTGCTTGATATTCACGTGACTTCGAATACTGCAAATCTTTATAGCTTCTTTTTGGAAGGCTTAACGTTATTTTATACTTTTATTTCAGGCATAAATTAAATGATTTTTTTTTTCGTCTGATCAGTTTACATATGCATGCGTAGAATGCTTATCTTCTTATAGCTCGCACGTATTATACGTGGTCACGCTGTACTATGGAGTAACGGTTATTGCATGAGGACTAACTGAGAAAGCGACTTAATTAATGTCATTGTATTAAAATATAATAAAAATTTTTGTTTAGTTATCAATTTTCTTAGAATAATATATTAGTCTATACTATATATTAGTTGTGACCTGATAAATATGTTACTTGTATTAGTGAGCTCGTTATGGATCGTTAACGCATAAATTGATACGTGCAACCTGATATTATGTTTTTTTTTACATTTATTTTAGTGGAACAGGAAATATTTTATAGTTTAAATTTTAAAAAAATGTATTCACCAGAATGCGTTTCCATGTAGAGCAAATTTAAACGATTGACAGGCCAATAGAATTTCATTAAAAGAATATCAAATCAGGCTAATTAGATTCATTTTCGAGGTCATTCCGTTTTTGCGTGGCAAATTGATGTTTACCATATGAAACTTTGGAGGAACCAGAGTCAATCACTCGACCGGATATCCGAAAACATTTGAATTTTTAGTTTCTCATAGTACTCGTTCAATTGTTCCTGACAAACGTCAATGATTATGGTCACTGAGTCATGGCTAAGGTTAACTCTCTGAACTTTCTCAAGGTTAATTTCCAGTTGACATTAATGACACCATTTCCAATGGGGGAATTCCAAATTTACATTCTGCTGTCGCCTGAGTAGATACTCCCCTTGTATACTTAAATGCATGACGGGTAATCTTTGCACAGGGGCATTTCAATTTGGTGCTATTGTTATGATCATTGTCTCTGATCTGCATCGTGTGATGCAACACGATGTATTTCAACAGTGAAATATTAAGTTTGTGGAAAAAAAGTATAGTGCGTTTGAATTACTAAAAATATCCCGTTCTAGAGTTCATACCTTATAACTCACGTAATTGAAAATAGGTGTTTTATGCTTGATCGTTATATACAGATTCTTGATATAATGGCAATCAATAGAGAATAATAATGAAGGTGAAATATTTTGGTATGTCGTAAAGTTTATGGTAATTCATGCAAATTTTATTTATTCGATAGTTTCTCAGATCCGATAGCTACTCGCTGTTTTTTTCTCTCAAAGTCGAACTAGGCTACTATACATCATTATAGTGGCTTACAGTAACGAATTGGCCCTGTAATTCGATATGGATGATCGTGTAACATTGCGAATGAACAATTTAGCATGTGCTAACTTCGAACGCTGTGTACCTTGACAATGGAATGTTACTCTCCATTGTTTATCCATTGTACATTGAGAATGATTTGCTGTAATTCCACACGTGTTGGTGTAATTATTCATTTATGAAAATATGATATTAATCTATCGTTAAAACTGTATTATGTAATCGAGTCGCTTCTTTAATGATTTTTTTATTCAATTTTACATATTTTTATATTCGATAAAAAATTGCTTCAAAGATTAGGATGAAATTAATTTTTACAATACAGAATTAGAGAAATTTATGTTGAAAATATGAACTGTACAATAATACAAGTATGACACAATTTTCTAATCATTTTACAGAACTCCGAAATTCATTAAGGAACCTTGCTGACCTAACTTGACTATCTTTATTTCAAAAAATACGAACAAACGAGCTATTTAGACAATCTGTGGGAATGTTACTTGAATAAAAAAAAAGAAATGAAATATCAGTCCAAGAATGCGTGGAATCCCTAATCTCAAAAAGTAGACGAAGATACTGAAAACAAATTTAAAGATGCTTGAAGGACCAACGAGCTAGTTTCGCCTCCTGCCAATTTGTTTGTCTCATTAACAAACGTGGCCGGAACTCTCATACGTATACAGAAATCCATAAACTGAAACGCACTGTACCATCTACATGCAGAAAGTAGAGACATGGAATTCGCCGAGGACAGCGAAAAAACGGAAATAAAAATCCATACATAGGTATCCGTATGCACACGAGCATATATATATATATGTATATATATATCAATATGTGTTGCGTAAACGATGGAATTTTGGAGCCACGCATATAACGTGCACACGTCCTTTCAATTCAAATACCCCGACTCTATGTCTTTATCTATACCAAAGTATTACTCGTTGCTTATCTTAATTTCAGTTTTTTTCAATTTAATCTTTTTTCCTTACTAATTGGTCCATTACTGGTATAGAGTATTGTTGTAATAATAATGACGACCGTCAAATTGACGATACGGTAGTCCATTAGGCGACGGTGTGCTCTCGTCGGGACGGATTCGCATAATTCGCAAATTTATCTCACGTGGATCAATTTGGCGCTTGAAGAATTTCTGGAATCTTGAAGAAAGAGCCCAGACGTTACCGTTGTCTCTTTCTACCCATCGTACCTCGGCGGTGAACTGTAACTCTTCAGGACTGTAGGCGATAATTCTGAAACGAAGATAAGTCATCGTTAATACAGATCGAGATGATATGACAGGAGCAAAAGATATAGAAAACGGGAATAAATATTTATTCCTTTTTTATCCTGCATGATTTAAGTAGGATCAACGAATCACGTTCGTGTGTTCATCTGGATGTTACGCATGATTGGTTAATCCTACTTAAACTCTGCACGGTGGAAAATTAGTAATTGACACTTATATAAAGCCATTTATTTTGCATTAAACTTAACTAGCCTTGACAAATAATTAATTACTGATTTTATAAAAATCATAGGAAAATTCGCATTGCACTGTAACAACGTCTTATCATTAACGATCCTTAGCTGATATTTATATCCTGCAGTTATCATTAATTACCTTTAGTTTGATATATACACAACGGTACGTGCACTACATACTAGTTTATAATTTTGCTTCTGAGATCCTTTTAATCTTTTTAGCATGACTTTACAGTCCAACGTTTCAAGATACGTAACGGTATCTTGATTATTATAGCAATTCTTTCATTTAGTCTCTGCGATTGACATTAAACTACTTGTATTAGATATCAGCCATTTTACGCTTTCACTTAACATCTTATTTATGTCTTATATATATATATA